>CM059791.1:56821982-57109482 GCA_030435695.1 Brachymystax lenok tsinlingensis
GTTGTGAAATTCAAATCTGGTATCAGGACAAAAGGTGACACATAGTCACCAAGTAAGTTCTAATTATTTTTATTCACTCAAGCAATAAATGGTAAATGCAATCTTCGTATATATACGGGTTCCATGTAGTACCACGCAGGATTAACTTAGAACTGCCCTTTCTGCTAAATGCATTGGTTTAAGTATGTTCTGACAGAGTTTAGTTCCCACCTCGGGATGGGCCTATCAGAACAGTGGCTGGGCGTGGTTTAGACTTGCCTAGCCAATAGTAGGCGCACAGGCTGGTCCCAACCTCTTGGCGCTTGTTGTCCGGGGTTACTGAGGCCACAGGCTTGGTCCTGTTTGCGTCTCCACATCTTTCTATTCATGTGTTCCTAGCTCAACATACTGTTATCTCCCAAGGTTATACTGCCCCTTAGCCAGACACCCGGTGTCTGCACAATCCACTGTTTTGTTCCACAATTTATCAGCCTTAGCTCAAACATATTCCTGTGTAGCAAAGAAACATATTCTCAAACCCAACAATTAGCAAAGAAACATATTCTCAAACCCAACAGGAGGCAGGCAGAGGCCAATTTGATCTCAGTATCACTATGCAGGCGCCGCTCAAATTCTGTAACAATGCGGAGGGCTCGGTATAGCTCCGCATTGACATTATTGGTTGATGCCAGGTGGGTGGCGTGAGGACCTCTACTCACACTCACTTCCTTGACAACTTCCTTCACAACTGCTCTGCACAAGAAGTATGAATGGCCTGACTTGTGCAGAGGCCATATCACTGTAAATGCTGCAAGTCCAATGCAGACGTCAGATTGACCATGCAGCACCTTCTATGCTTGATCTGAAAATGTGATCGGAGGCTCCGTATGGAGGGTGTGACACAATTGTGGAGCTTCCAGAGGCACGTAGACGCCAAATTGAGCTCTGTACTGCATTGCTGTGCGCCTCCCAAATGTTGTAACAATACAGAGGGCTCCATATAGCTCCGCATTGACATGATTGGTTGACGGTAGGTGGGGGGCGGGAGATCCTGTATAAACACAAACGCACTTCCTTCACAGCAGCTCTGCACAGCAGTATGAATGCTGCACTGCCAATGCAGAGATCTTATTGACCATGCAGAGCCTTTTAATCATGTACCATATGCACAGCAGTGTTCTAGAGTAGCAGACCGTTGGCTTTCATAGGCCGTCTATTTTAGAATTCTCACCGTGGCTCAAACAATTTGTCAACTGTCAACACATTTCAATAGAATAAATGACTTGTACGCAGAGCTTGCATACATCTCACATCAGGGTTTTGCAATTAAATTGACATCGGAACAAATAATGCTTTGATCTGGCTATTCTCTCTCTCTCGGAGGACCTGAGCATTAGGACCATTCCTCAAGGCCTACCTGGCCTGATGACTCCTTGATGTCCCGAGTCCACCTGGCCGTGCTGCTTCTCCAGTTTCAACTCTTCTGCCTGTTTTATGAACATTTTATAATCTTGTCCATGTTCTGTTATAATCTGCACCCGGCACAGCCAGAAGAGGACTGGCCAACCCTCACAGCCTGGTTCCTCTCTAGGTTTCTTCCTAGGTTTTGGCTTTTCTAGGGAGTTTTTCCTAGCCACTGTGCTTTTACACCTGCATTGCTTGCTGTTTGGGATTTTAGGCTGGGTTTCTGTGCAGCACTCTGTGACATCAGCTGATGTAAGGGCGGGCTTTATAAATACATTTGATTTGATATTGTGGACATCTGTGTGTGTTATGATCACGACCCAACTAATACTGTCATCACCGACCCAACTAATACTGTCATCACCGACCCAACTAATACTGTCATCACCGACCCAACTAATACTGTCATCACCGACCCAACTAATACCGTCATCACCGACCCAACTAATACCGTCATCACCGACCCAACTAATACCGTCATCACCGACCCAACTAATACCGTCATCACCGACCCAACTAATACCGTCATCACCGACCCAACTAATACCGTCATCACCGACCCAACTAATTCTCTCATTGTGGAAGAGTGCTTTAATAGTTGTCTAGCTTTACTGTAGTCTACCACTGACAGTAATATGTTTATGTTCCTGGGGGATTTAAAGGTCTTGTGAACCAGAATGTGCATGCACTCTAAATGCTTTTTATTTATTGTGTTTGTCTTCAGATGTCAGCAAGAGAGGATATTTACAAACGGGTCAAAGCAGAGGTCAGGGACAAACTGAAAATGTTGGAGTCGAAGAAGCTCAGAATTAAACGCCATCTGCGGATGAAGAAATATGGGGAAAAGACCAGTCACATTGTGCCCTCACTTCCAAAAGACAGTAAATATCGGCGTAAACGGAGACTAAGTCGCCAAGGTGAGTATAGGCATTAATACTCAATAACTCAAATGTATGAGTTCACACAGGAGTAATGGAGGGATTCTGGGCTTAGCCTTGATTATAGTATTTACTCAGTAGCATTTATTTTCTTCTTATAAAGTTGTAAGCATAATTGTTTCAGGAATGACATACCTGCTAAACTCCCCTCACATTAAAACATCTGTGTGTGCATTGTATTACAACAGAGAATTTTATGACCTATATGCAGCGGTTTCTGTATTTTATGGACTTAATCTTGGTCCAAAAAAGGCCCCTAATCTCTCTCTCTAGTCAATGTTAAATGATTCACCAAAGATACACGTCTTTCCTCCATAGGCATTGAGAGCGAGGAGATTCTGACAATAACTCCCATCAAGGTGGAGCTGGATGACCAACAGGTAATGGGGATTTTTTTTAGATGTGTTCTTTCCAGCTACAGGGATTCTGAACGTTCCTATAGATGTGGACATTGAGTTTTTATTTTATTTTCATTGGCAGTGGCATTGATGCTTTCACCATTTTGAGTAGTCAACTGGGTGGGACTTGGTATGGGTTAGGAGGGATCATAGAATTCCATTCAGGTCAGCAGGAGGGATCAGCCAATTAATCAGTCAATTACTGCTGTGTGAACATTCTGTAACTGTAGGTGGCAGTAAATCACCAACCTTGGCTCTGAACCTGTTTAGACTAAACACTGCAGCACAGTAGGTGGTGGTATGATCCTATTCAGTTTATTTATGAAGTGTCACTACACTCATAGAAGTAAAGAACCTGCAATGGCTCTGGCCATGTTGTCACAGAAGTGGCCATTGCTGAAGATAGAAGATGAGCAGTCTAGTACATCTCTATGGTATGGTGTGACGAGGCTAATATGTTATTGTTTCTTTCCCTACACACCCAATGTGCTGGATGTGACACCTCTGTCTAAGGCCAACCACGCTGGAGGACCACTCGCTGAACACCGAGCGCCACTTGGCAATGCATACACCGCAACTAATGGAAGCAACATTTATGCACCATCGCTAACTGGGTGTTTAATTAAAAATGTAAATTGTTTTCATGGTGAGAGAAGCCGGTGTCAGAACTTTTGGGGCAAACATGGGTGGATCACTGTTCATAAATTGTATGCATCTTTGTAAGTTGCTCTGCTAACCTAGTTTATTGTGATGTTTGACATTTTTTTTCTCTCTAGGCCATGTGTACCCTGGAGGGGATATGATTGACCATCAGGTAATTAATTGGATTACTTAGACAATCTTTATAAGATTGCTATAAGATTATGGACTGTTGCCAGCATTAACTCTATTTGTTATTGAAACACTGTATTTGAAATCTAAATGTCTGTTTTGCTAATTCCTGTAGACGCCAGTGTATGACCAGAGCAATGATAAACAGAGTAAGTCAAATTCAGTTGACAAATCCCAGAGCAGAAAAACAGTCTAATTTCACCCAAAATAACACATTTGTTGTTTTGTGTTTTTGTTGCTCTTTTTGAAGACATCCTTCACATCAGAGACAAGATCAAATTATGCCAGAAGATTAAGTCTGAACGCATACTAGAGGGTATTGAAACCCAAAGCACATCAGTCCTTAACAAGGTCTACACAGAGTTGTACATTGTCACCTGTGATTCTACCAGCATCAATAAGGAACACGAGGTGTGGCAGGCTGAGACGGCACACCTCAAAGACTTTTCTGAAGCCTCCGTCATAAAATGCCAAGATATCTTCAAGCCTGCCGAAGACGAAACTATCAGATGTGTGGTGACAAAGGGAATTGCTGGCATTGGGAAAACTGTGGCAGCTCAGAAGCTCAACTTGGACTGGGCAGATGGAAAAGAAAATCAAGATCTGGATTTTCTATTCCTCCTATCTTTCCGGAAGCTGAATTTGATAAAAGACCGGTACAGTCTGCATGGACTTCTTCAGATCTTCTACCCTGAACTTAAAGACATAAACTTTAAGAAGATGTTTGATGAACATAAGGTTTTGTTCATCCTTGACGGCCTGGATGAGAGCCAACTGTTACTAGAGTTTGCTGAAATTGAAAACAGGCTGATATCTGATGTGTCGGAGTCTGCGTCGCTGGACATTTTGCTTACAAACCTCATCACTGGCCGTCTTCTCCCTGGGGCTCTCCTCTGGATAACCTCCCGTCCAGTAGCTGCCAATCAGATCCCTAGAGAGTTATGTCATAGAGTTACAGAGATCAGAGGGTTCAATGATGCTCAGAAGGATGAGTACTTCAGGAAACACATCAGAGATCCAGAGATGGCCAGCCGCATCATCTCAGACATAAAAGCAACACGGAGCCTGTACATCATGTGCCATGTACCGGTGTTCTGCTGGATGGCAGTAACCGTGCTTCAGGATATACTGAGTAAAGACGACACGAGCGGGCCAAAGCCTGAATCTTTGCCTACAACCCTCTCTGAAATGTACATGCATTACGTAACGGTCCAAACACGTTTTAGTTTCCAGAAGCATAGACCAACACAGGGGGAACCACATCCTTTGATGTCAATCAAAGACATCATTTTGAAATTAGGAAAGCTAGCATATCAGAACCTGGAAAGTCAAAATGTGCTCTTTACAGAACAGGACTTGACAAACTGTGGTATTAGTGTCATGGAAGCTGCTACATGCCCTGGCCTGTGTACAGAACTTTTAGAATTAAGTCATGGAATGTATCGCACAAAAGTGTATTGTTTTGTACACTTGAGTGTTCAGGAGTTCTTTGCTGCTCTGTACGCATTTCATGAGTTTGAAAATGGCAGGTCTGACTCAGTGAAAGCCTTAATCAAAAAGAGGAAAGGGGGCACTTTGTTAGATTTCCTCAAAGGTGCTCTGGACTGTGCATTAGATAGTAAAAATGGACACCTGGACCTTTTCACACGCTTCCTTTTCGGGATCTCTCACGACTCCAGCCGGGCCCTCCTTCAAGACATTCTGGGGGGAAAAAACAGCGGTTCAGAATGCAACAAAAAGTTAATCGGATATATCAAGATGTTGAAAAGGAAGGACCTCTCTCCAGAGAGATGCATCAACTTGATCCACTGTCTGCTTCAGCTGAAGGACCACACCATTCTACAGAATGACAACAACCAAGTCTCTCCTTCAGACACACAGCTAACTCCATTTCAGTGTTCTCTCCTGGCATATATGTCCATTATGTCAGAGAAGCCTGGAGAGTTTGACTTCAGGAATAACAAAACTTCGGAGGAAGCTTTTCGCAGACTGGCTCCTGCTTTGCTGTCTTGCACTAGAGCGTTGTAAGTATCACTCACTATTTGTGTAGCATGTTTATATTGTACAAGTACATTATTATTATTTTTTCAGATACAGTATAAGTTGAATGGCAATTATGAACTCATTTTTCACAGACTCAACTTTTGTGACATCACAGCACTGCAGTGTGAAACTGTAGCCTCAGTTCTTCAGGCTGAGAATTCCCATCTGAGAGTCTTGGACCTGGGACATAACAACCTGGGCGATGAAGGGGTGATTCGCCTCTGCTGTGGGCTGCGGAACCCCAACTGCAAGGTGGAAACCCTGAATCTACGCCACAATCATGTGGGAGTTGGCGGTGTCAAGGCAATCTGCGAAGTGCTCGCTTGTCCTACCTCAAAACTTCTGAACTTGGACCTCAGCTGCAATGACCTTGGGGACCCGGGGGCAGAGTTGCTTGCGTTTGCCCTCCGCACGCGTTGCAAGCTGCAAGCACTGAGGTATGTACAGCAGTACCAAATAAGACAATGACACATTTGAAGGGGTTCATCTCTGTGCTGATCACTGTGCTGACCTATGGATAGATGGTTCTTCAATGTTCAATGTTAATTAGTTTTAATGGTGAAAAAATGTGTATGTTTTCCATAATTATTTTTCCTATTGTCATTTACAGGCTATCTGGCTGTTTAATCACATTGCCTGAGGATGTGTCCTCAGTCCTGGCTTTGAGGTCAGAATCCTTCCAGATGAAAGAACTGGATCTGAGCTACAATCCCCTCAGATACGTTGAATTGGATTTCCCGCTTCAGCTGAAGTGAGTTAGATGGTATTTTTACTCAAATGTGCCTCTGAATAAAATATGAATGAGTAGAGCTAAACGTTGAGAGATTAGAACTTTAACAATTAAATTATTTAATAAAACTAATTCAACCTTCTAGATATGAGCCTTGTTACATCCTAGTGTTATTATACTGCATCCCCTGAGTAGTATGAGCATTTCCAGGCTTTCATTAATACCTCTTTATTTTGTGTGTTTTTTCAGCCTGGACCACAGAGGAGAGAGCAGGAATAACCCAGGTCTGCAGAAATGTGAGTAAATGTCCATTTATCATTCCCACCTTTATGAACACAGTGATTCACAGTGGTCTCTATAGAATGTAGGAGGACTATGTACCAATTTATAATAGTGTCAAGTGTGACCGCAAAGCTTGTGTAGCAGATAACTGAAACTTCTAATCTACAAATTTCAGATGCCAGTGAGGTCACACTAGACCCCAGCACAGTAAATGTTTTCCTGTCCCTGTCTGAGGGGAACAGGAAGGTGACGCGCCAGAAGAAGAAGCAGGACTATCCCTTCACCGAAGAGAGGTTTGATAACTGCAACCAGGTGCTGTGCAAGGAAGGCCTCTGCGGGCAGCATTACCTGGAGGTTGAGTGTCTACACGATGTACATATAGGCATGGCCTACAAGCAGTTAGAGAGGAAAGGAGCCGGGGACAATGTAACGCTAGGACTGAATGCTGTTTCATGGACTTTGTACGCCTCAAAGGATAAGTTTCATGCACAGCATCAAAAAATTATTCACAACTTACGGCTCCCTGAAATTAAATCAAATGAGTCCTATAGAATAGGGGTGTTTCTGGACTGGCCGGCCGGCATCCTGTCCTTCTATAACATCTCCTCGGAGTCTGACAAACTGACCCACCTGTACGCATTCCACACCACATTCACTGAGCCTCTTTATCTTGGACTTAGACTTCAATCCCCAACAACAACCATTTCTCTCATAGTCAAATAGCCTACAGTACATCTAAGCATTGTCTTTCAGAAAGTATATGTGCCACTTGGTGGGGAGGGAGAGGGGTTGTAGGAAGGTTTGTGGTCATACTTAGGTGCTAATGTAGTATACTTGAGAACAGAATGGCCCATGGGTTTGCAATACTGTTATGTTGTATCTCAACTTTATTCCTCTTGTTATATTTTGTGAACAAAGAATGTAAAATAATGTCCTATATACTGTATAGCCATACTGACCATAACTTCATTTTAAAGAATGTCAAAAGCTGGCTAATGATCAAACAATCGAGAGAAAAAACTTTGTCTGTGCCTTCAGAAAGTTTTCACACCCCTTGACTTTTTCCACGTTGTGTTAAGTGGGATTAAAATGGATTTAACTGTCATTTTTGGTCAATTTAAAAAAAAAAAACTCTTATACCAAAGTGGTAGAAAAATTCTAACATTTATTACAAATGAAAAATAAAGCACAAGTATATCTTAATTAGATAAATATTCACCACCCTGAGTCAATACTTACAGCGATTACAGTTGAGTCTTTCTGGGTAAATCTCTTAACAGCTTTGCACACTTGAATTGTACAATATTTGCCCATTATTCTTCATGCTCTGTCAAGTTGGTTGTTGATCATTTCTAGACAGCCATGTATTTTTAGACTATTTAAGTCAGCTGTAACTAGTACACTCAGGAACATTTAATGTTTGAAAATAAGGAGAGTGGTCCTCAGTGATGTGTTGGATATTCCCCAAACATAACGCTTTCTATTCAGGACAAGCAGTTCAGTTCTTTGCCACATTTTTTTGCAGTATTACTTAAGTGCATTGTTGCAAACCGGATGCATGTTTTGGATTTTTGTTTTCTGTACACAGATACTTCTTTTCACTCTGTCATTTAGGTTAGTATTTTGGAGTAACTACACTGTTGTTGATCCATTCTCAGCTCTCTTATATCAAACTTTTAAACTCGGTTTTAAAATCACCATCTGCCTCATTGTGAAATCCCTGAGCAGTTTCTTTCCTCTCCGGCAACTGATGTATTTCTTTATACAACATCCAAAGCCTAATTAATAACTTCACCATGCTCAAAGGGATATTCAACTTCTGCTTAAAAATATATATATTACACATCTACCAATCTGTGCCCTTCTTTGCGAGGCATTGAAACATCTCCCTGTTTTTTTTGGTTGAATGTGTGCTCGATTGAGGGACTTTACAGATAATTGTATATGTGGAATACAGAGATGGGATAGTCATTCAAAAATCATGTTAACCACTATTATTGAACACAGAATGAGTCCATGCAATGTATGTGATTTGTTAAGTACATTTTTACTCCTGAACTAATTCAGGCTTGCCATAACAAAGGGGTTGAATACTTTTTGACATTTTCTTTTTTTGTAAAAATGTCTAAAAACGAAATTCCACTTTGACATTATGGGGTATTGTGTGTAGATCAGCAACACACAATCTCAATTTAATCAGGGTGTAACAATGTTTAATTCAGGCTGTAACACAATGTTTAATTATATAATGTATCAAATCAAACTTTATTTGTCACATGCGCCAAATACAACAAGTGTAGACTACCGTGAAATCCTTACTTACAAGCCCTTAACCAACAGTGCAGTTCAAGAAGAAAAGTTACCAAGTAGACTAAAATAAAAAGTAATAATAAAAGTAACACAATAAGAATAACAATACTGAGGCTATATACAGAGGGTACCGGGTCAGTGTGCGGGGGTACAGGCTAGTTGAGGTAATCTGTACATGTAGGTGGGGGTGAAGTGGACTATCCATAGGTAACAAACAGAGAGTGCACAAAAGGGAGGGGGTCAATGTAAATTGTCCGGTGGCGATTTTATGAATTGTTCAGCAGTCTTATGGCTTGGGGGTAGAAGTATCTAGTAGTATCTATGTAATATTTTTGCACCATGCACATTAGGGACGACAATGGAAATAATTCTTACTTTTTTGTGATATCCCTGTCACATTTCTTAAAATGTACTGTGTGTTTTTAACTGGCAAATAACATGTATTAATGCATGAATTGTATGAATTTTATTAAACGGCCAAGCCTCGTAGTACACCACCTCTCCTGCCTTGCTGTTGAACCCATCCTCCTCTTTATTACAAAGCCAGTTGAAGCCAGTCCCTGCCCTGTTACAAGCATCATTTCTGTGGATGTGTATATTACTAGAACATATTATATAGCAACCTGTTTTCCACCATTACCACATGTCATTGGAATTGACTTAAGACTAAAGAATTGAATGTTAAATTCATATATTTTTTTACTAAGTTTCTAAATGAAATAATAGATTTTGTATTTTAAAATGTTAAATTGTAATATATCTAATTGTTTTCATGCATTTTGAGGTTTACTTTTGAAGACCTCTACCCCATGTAGTGTTAGTACAAGGGAAGACACGGAAGCAACTTGAAATGTGTAACTCAAGACTTTTCTAACTGACAGCAGTACATGTCAGAATGAATACTAATAATAAGTCCACTTCCTCTTGGAGAATAGAATTTAACTAAAGACCAACTGAATTGACCTACTTCTCACTTGTAACTGTTTTTGTGTTTAATTCAAGGAGAGATTGGGTTTACCCCTGGAGGTGGATCATCATGTGACGTCTGCCATGTAGCTGGAACACTGGCCTTATCTCAATTGGATTTGCTCAACTCCTGCATCCTCTCTCACCTCCTTTTGAAAGAGGTCAAAGGTGATCGAGGAGAGGCGGCAACGATTGGGAACATGGACGAAAATGCACTTGCTGAAATGAGACTCCTCCACGTGGATTTAATAAATACACTGAACAAAAATATAAAAGCGACATGCAACAATTTAAAAGATTTTACTGAGTTACAGTTCAAATAAGGAAATCAGACATTTTAAATATATTAATTAGGCTCTAATCAAGGGACTTAATATGACTGGGAAGACTGATATGCGTCTGTTGGTCACAGATAGCTTAAAGAAACAGTAGGGGAGTGGATCAGAAAACCAGTCAGTATCTGGTGTGACCACCATCTGCCTCATGCAGCACAACACATCTCCTTTGCGTAGAGTTGATCAGGCTGTTGATTGTAGCCTGTGGAATGTTGTCCTACTCTTCAATGGCTGTGCGAAATTGCTGGATATTGGCGGGAACTGGAACACGCTGTCATACTTGTCGATCCAGGACATCCCAAACATGCTCAATGGGTGACATTTCTGGTGAGTATGTAAGCCATGGAAAAACGAGGACATTTTCAGCTTCCAGGAATTGTGTACAGATCCTTGCGACATGGGGCCATACATGATCATGCTGAAACATGAGGTGATGGCGGCGGATGAATGGCATGACAATGGGCCTCAGGATCTCATCACGGTATCTCTGTGCATTCAAATTGCCATAGATAAAATGCAATTGTGTTCATTGTCTGTAGCTTATGCCTGTCCATACCATAACCCCACCGCCACCATGGGGCACTCTGTTCACAACATTGACATAAGCAGCCTGCTCGCCCCAAACGACGCCATACACACTGTCTGCCATCTGCCCAGTACAGTTGAAAACGGGATTTCACCATTAAGAGCACACTTATCCAGTACGCCAGTTGCAATCGAAGGTGAGCATTTTCCCACTGAAGTCAGTCACGACGTCAAACTGCAGTCAGGTCATGACCCTGGTGAGGAAGACGAGCACGCAGATGAGCTTCCCTGAGACGGTTTCTGACAGTTTGTGCAAAAGGTCTTCAGTTGTGCAAACCTAATTTCATCAGCTCTCTGGGTGGCTGATCTCAGATGATCCCGCAGGTGAAGAGGTCAGATGTGGTGTTCCTTGTCTGGCGTGGTTACACATGGTCTGCGGTTGTGAGGCCGGTTGGACATACTGCCAAATTCTCTAAAACGACGTTGGAGGCAGCTTATGGTAAAGAAATGAACATTACATTCTCTGGCAACAGCTCTGGTAGACATTCCTGCAGTCAGCATGTCAATTGTACACTCCCTCAAAACTGAAGTAATCTGTGGCATTGTGTTGTGTGACAAAACTGCACATTTTAGTGGCCTTTTATTGTCCCCCAGCACAAGGTGCACCTGTGGAAAGATAATGCTGTTTAATCAGCTTCTTGATATGCCACACCTGTCAGGTGGATGGATTATCTTGGCAAAAGAGAAATGCTCACTAACAGGGATGTAAACAAATGTGTGCACAGAATTGGACTGACATTTTTTTGTGCGAATGGAAAATGTCTGTGATCTTTTATTTCAGCTCATGAAACATGGGACCAGCACTTTACGCTTTTATTTTTGTTCAGTGTAGTATCCTCAAATAAATGTACAGTGGATTGAATTTAACCAAATGTCTTATTGAGGATTTGAATGTGCTCTCTAGCAACTTCATATGTGCAAGGCTTCTTGGGGGCCCAATGAACATACTAAGAAAACCAAACATGACTAGGCTATTATGACCTCAATACGAGAAACACCATCTCTGTGTTTACAACAAAACATTTGCAAAAACTAACAACAAAAACAAAGTGGAGACTTTTATTGTTTATTAATTCTGACATGCACTGCTGTCAATTAGAAAGGTATGGGAGTTACATTTCAAGTTGATTCCATGTCTTATCTTGTGGCAACACTAGATGGTGTAGAGATCTATGATCAAAATCTCAAAATGCATGACAAAATAAGACAGTACAATTCAACAAAATAAAACCAATACTTAAAAATGCAAAATTAATTATTTAATCTATAAACAAAACAAAAAACATGAAATTGTCTTCGGTCAATTCCAATGACGATATCATATTCTAGTAATACACACATCAACAGAAATTATGCATGTAACAGTGCAGGCTGGTTCAACTGGCTTCTGCCAAAGAATGGACAGGCATGAGGAATATGTTGTAAATTCCCACCAGCCATGCTTGCACCAAACCAATGCTTTTACATGCATGTGCACACCTCTGGGGAGGGGCAGAGAACCAAAACACCACCTTAGGCTCTCATATAGGAGGGGACATTGTGACTTTGAGGGGGGAGTTATAACTCCCCCTTTTCATCATTGCCATTCTTATCCCCCTTCACTTGGGCATTCGGGGCTTTAACCCCCAGGTTTGGGCTTGATTTTGTGCCATCTTCCTTGGTGATCTCTGACCCGGGACAGGGCTGCATGGACTGAACGATGTGCTGCAGTGTCCAGTGTTCCTCCTGCAGCGTGTGGTCGTCAAGGGTAAACTGGCCCTGTTTGGTCCGGATCAGCTTCCTCACGTGGGCACACGACGAGAGCGCTTTTCCCAGGTCGTCCACCAAGCTTCTGATATAAAATCCACCACCGCATTCAACATCAAGAGTGAAGAGGGGGGGGGAGTGAAGTCCTGCAGCGACAGGTTATACACTGTGACCGGCCGTGCAGGTTTGGCTTCCACCTCGTGGCCTTGCTTCAGCAGGACAGACAGACGCTTGCCATCCTTCTTCAGTGCAGAGTACAGTGGAGGAACCTGCATGATGTCCCCAGTGAACTGCTTCAACTTCTCCTCAAAGGCTTCCCTGGTAATGTGATCATAGAGCTTCTCATGAACCACATTGCCTGTGGCGTCAAGGGTGTCTGTTGCTTTTCCCAACTCTCCAACAGCCATGTATTTCTTTGAACCAGCAAGCATAGTACTAAGCATCTTTGTTCCATTTCCAATCCCAACAACGAGCACACCAGAGGCTGCGCTGTCCAGAGTCCCGCCATGCCCCATTTTCAGAGCTTGCTTCTTCCTTTTTCTGGGATTAGGATCTTTCACACCGGCCTCTTTGAGGAGTGCCTCTTTTAGTGAGTTTAAAACATCAGCAGACGTAGGTCCTTCCTTTTTATAAATGGCAAAAAGCCCATTTAAAGATTGTAGTTTTGATAAAGAATGTTTAGGCACAGCTACGCCAGTTACTGTACCTGCCATGCTTGCTTTCCAAAACAACGAGGCGCGAGTTGATGACGATATTTTAGCTGAAAACACTTCCGTTTACAAATGCGTCATCATCAAGGACTACCAGAAATGGTTCAAAACATGAGCTAGTTATCTGGCTGCGCACTAGCGGATCCTCCCAGCTAACATAACACTACAGACTACACTATGTGAAATAGTATCAATTAATTATACACATGTTTGGATAGCTGTGCTTTTCGTTATCGTTTGGCAGTTCGCTCAGCTAGCTATATTCCAAACTATTCACCTGTCTGTGTTGGAAGAGGCAGACAGACAGACGAGCTGTGGGAGGAGGCCAGAACCAGGACGAAGTCGGAGAGGCCGCTTGACACCTGAGGGGAGGGCATCGAAACGGTAACAGGCTAGCTAGCGTTATGCTTGCAGCTATTTGGAAGCTTGCCAGCTAGCTAGAGTTGACTATTTTTCCTGTATCTTTACTTCAGTGCAACTGTCAAATCAAACGATGTAGCAAGCTAGCCCCTGTTATTTTATCCAAACATTGTGCTAGTTAACTACAAATTAACTACAGGCTGGGAAACACTGTTTACAGGAGAGTAGACCAGCAACACCCCTCAGTCACTTTTATAGTAGCAGACCAGCAACACCCCTCAATCACTGTTTATAGTAGCAGACCAGCAACACCCCTCAATCACTGTTTACTGTAGAGTAGACTGGCAACACCCCTCAGTCACTATTTATAGGAGCAGACCAGCAACACCCCTCAATCACTGTTTATAGGAGCAGACCAGCAACACCCCTCAATCACTGTTTACTGTAGAGTAGACTAGCAACACCACTCAATCACTGTTTACAGTAGAGTAGACCAGCAACACCCCTCAATCACTGTTTATAGTAGAGTAGACCGGCAACACCCCTCAATCACTGTTTATAGGAGCAGACCAGCAACACCCCTCAATCACTGTTTACAGTAGAGTAGACCGGCAACACCCCTCAATCACTGTTTATAGTAGAGTAGACCGGCAACACCAATCAATCACTGTTTATAGGAGCAGACCAGCAACACCCCTCAATCACTGTTTATAGGAGCAGACCAGCAACACCCCTCAATCACTGTTTACTGTAGAGTAGACTGGCAACACCACTCAATCACTGTTTACAGTAGAGTAGACCAGCAACACCCCTCAATCACTGTTTACAGTAGAATAGACTGGCAACACCCCTCAATCACTGTTTATAGTAGAGTAGACCGGCAACACCACTCAATCACTGTTTATAGTAGGATAGACCGGCAACACCCCTCAATCACTGTTTACAGTAGAGTAGACCGGCAACACCCCTCAATCACTGTTTATAGGAGTAGACCAGCAACACCCCTCAATCACTGTTTACAGTAGAATAGACCAGCAACACCCCTCAATCACTGTTTACAGTAGAATAGACCAGCAACACCCCTGAATCACTGTTTACAGTAGAGCAGACCAGCAACACCCCTCAATCACTGTTTACAGTAGGATAGACCGGCAACACCCCTCAATCACTGTTTACAGTAGAGTAGACCGGCAACACCCCTCAATCACTGTTTATAGTAGAGTAGACCGGCAACACCACTCAATCACTGTTTATAGGAGCAGACCAGCAACACCTCTCAATCACTGTTTATAGTAGCAGACCGGCAACACCCCTCAATCACTGTTTATAGGAGCAGACCAGCAACACCCCTCAATCACTGTTTACAGTAGAGTAGACCAGCAACACCCCTCAATCACTGTTTACAGTAGAGTAGACCGGCAACACCCCTCAATCACTGTTTACAGTAGAGTAGACCGGCAACACCATTCAATCACTGTTTATAGGAGCAGACCAGCAACACCCCTCAATCACTGTTTACTGTAGAGTAGACCGGCAACACCATTCAATCACTGTTTACAGTAGAGTAGACCAGCAACACCCCTCAATCACTGTTTACAGTAGAGTAGACCGGCAACACCCCTCAATCACTGTTTACAGTAGAGTAGACCAGCAACACCCCTCAATCACTGTTTACAGTAGAGTAGACCGGCAACACCCCTCAATCACTGTTTACAGTAGAGTAGACCGGCAACACCATTCAATCACTGTTTATAGGAGCAGACCAGCAACACCCCTCAATCACTGTTTACTGTAGAGTAGACCGGCAACACCATTCAATCACTGTTTACAGTAGAGTAGACCAGCAACACCCCTCAATCACTGTTTACAGTAGAGTAGACCGGCAACACCCCTCAATCACTGTTTACAGTAGAGTAGACCGACAACACCCATCAAATTAAACTCCTTCATCTGCTTCACCCACCTAAACTATTGATGTCTTGGAACTTTTGCATTCTCCCCCCAGACAGCCGCAGCCCGGCCTGAGACACGGGTAGCAGCATAGGGAAGCAGAGCGGAGAGGCCGCCGCCACAGCGGGGCCGGCGGACAAGATGGCGGGCAGCCCCGAGAAGAGTGTCTCGGCGCAGGAGTGGAAGGAGCAGGGCAACCGCCTCTTCCTCAGCCGCAAGTACCAGGAGTCGGCCGCCTGCTACAGCAAAGCCATCGTAAGGACAAGGGGTTGGGAGAAGGGGGGAGAGAAATAAAGGGAGAGAGAGTGTGGAGTGTGTGTGGGTGGAACTGAGGTAGTGCCCCAAATTGTAACTTTCATGATGAGTAACCTCACTCCGAGACATAGAAAGGCAGCTGTCTCTTGTACCGAAGAGAGTGTGTGTGTGAGTGAGTGTGTGCGTGCGTGCGTGTGCAAGCGTGGCATACTTAGGAATGGGATAAGGGTGTGAGGAAGGGGGATAGAAATAGTGAATCATGTGTTTGTCCCCAGAAGCGGAACCCCTCAGTGTCTGTGTACTACACCAACCGGGCACTGTGCCACGTGAAGCTGCAGCAACATGACAAGGCCCTGGCTGACTGCAAGCAGGCGCTGGAGCTGGACCCCCAGTCAGTCAAGGCCCTCTTCTTCCTGGGTCAGTGTCACCTGGAGATGGAGAACTACGACGAAGCCATCGGCAACCTGCAGAGAGGTGGGCTGGTGACCTAGGTGGCAATCAAGGGTCCAGACACAGAGGGTGCATCTCACTAGTCGAAATAGGCCTCCTATCCCGTAGTCCCCCTGTCCCGTCTCTCCTTCATCTGTACTCATTTTAAAGAACTGGACAAGTGTCAAAAGAAATTCCCAATATATATCTACCAGGTAGTGTTCACCAGTCTTTGGATTTCAGATCGGTGTAGATTAAGGAGAGGAAATTAAAAGAGGTAGCTGCTAGACTATTGAGATGAGGAGAGGAAGCTACTGGACTATTGAGATGAGGAGAGGAAGCTACTGGACTATTGAGATGAGGAGAGGAAGCTACTGGACTATTGAGATGAGGAGAGGAAGCTACTAGACTGTTGAGATGAGGAGAGGAAGCTGCTAGACTATTGAGATGAAGGAGAGGAAGCTGCTAGACTATTGAGATGAAGGAGAAGAAGCTACTAGACTATTGAGATGAAGGAGAGGAAGCTACTAGACTGTTGAGATGAGGAGAGGAAGTTACTAGACTATTGAGATGAGGAGAGGAAGCTACTAGACTATTGAGATGAAGGAGAGGAAGCTACTAGACTGTTGAGAGGAAGCTGCTAGACTATTGAGATGAGGAGAGGAAGCTACTAGACTATTGAGATGGAGGAGAGGAAGCTACTAGACTATTGAGATGAAGAGAGGAAGCTGCTAGACTGTTGAGAGGAAGCTACTAGACTATCGAGATGAATGAGAGGAGATCAAGCTACTAGACTATTGAGCTGGAGAGGAGAGGAAGCTACCAGACTATTGAGATGAAGGAGAGGAGAGGAAGCTACTAGACTATTGAGCTGGAGAGGAGAGGAAGCTACTAGACTATTGAGATGAGGAGAGGAAGCTGCTAGACTATTGAGATGAAGGAGAGGAAGCTACTAGACTATTGAGCTGGAGAGGAGAGGAAGCTACCAGACTATTGAGATGAGGAGAGGAAGCTACTAGACTGTTGAGATGGAGAAGAAGCTGCTAGACTATTGAGATGGAGGAGAGGAAGCTGCTAGACTATTGAGATGGAGGAGAGGAAGCTACTAGACTATTGAGCTGGAGGAGAGGAAGCTACTAGACTATTGAGATGAGGAGAGGAAGCTACTAGACTATTGAGATGAGGAGAGGAAGCTGCTAGACTATTGAGATGAGGAGAGGAAGCTGCTAGACTATTGAGATGAGGAGAGGAAGCTGCTAGACTATTGAGATGAGGAGAGGAAGCTGCTAGACTATTGAGATGAGGAGAGGAAGCTGCTAGACTATTGAGATGAGGAGAGGAAGCTGCTAGACTATTGAGATGAGGAGAGGAAGCTGCTAGACTATTGAGATCAAATACAATTTTATTGGTCACATACACATGGTTAGCAGATGTTAATGCGAGTGTAGCGAAATGCTTGTGCTTCTAGTTCCGACCATGCAGTAATATCTAAAGGAGAGGAAGCTACTAGACTATTGAGATGAGGAGAGGAAGCTACTTCAGACTATCGAGATGCACCCATCCCGGACACACTCCCATTCAGGAGTCTAGATTTACACATCAAAATATATTTCTAAGTTACTTGCCTAAGTCTTGACAGGACATTGGATTAAGTCAGCTCTACCAGCTAATACAAAGCTTCATTATTATATCATTAGTAATAGTTGTCCTTCATTTGGCCCTCAGCATATAACCTGGCGAAAGAGCAACGGTTGAACTTTGGCGACGACATTCCCAGTGCCCTCCGGATAGCCAAGAAGAAGCGCTGGAACAGCATCGAGGAAGCGCATTAACCAGGAGAACGAGCTGCACGCCTATCTCACCAAACTCATCCTGGCAGAGAAGGAGAGGTGAAAGATTCTTTCTGTGCTCACCTATAGTTTGTTTCCGGCTGTGTGTTCTATATGTGTTGTGTATCGGGGGACGGCTCACAATAACGGCTGGAGCGGAGTCTAGTGGCTGGAGCGGAGTCTAGTGGCTGGAGCGGAGTCTAGTGGCTGGAGCGGAGTCTAGTGGCTGGAGCGGAGTCTAATGGAATGGTATCCAGCACGTGTTTGATACCATTCCCATCACTCTGTTCCAGCCATTATTATAAGCCATCCTCCTCTCAGCAGCCTACACTGTTGTGTGTATATAATGTGTGAGCTGTGCTAAGGTTTTCCCCTAGTAGGACAATAGAGGCTCATCTGAATCTGTTCCAGCCACATGGTGGGAACACTGTAGGGTTTGGGAGGGGGATTTACAGAACATGAATTCACTTTGTCAATCAGAGAATAGCCATTTTGATTTAGTTTGATTTAATTTAGTTTTTCTACATCACTCAAGTTGAAGTGAAACAACCATAAACGTGTTGTGAAATCAATTCCCATTAGTCAGTGGGAAACCAGTGCATTCTCCCAGTCTTGTTGGTAGAACGTCTCTTACAGTTGGGGGCATTAATATAATAATATGCCATTTGGCTGACGCTTTCAACCAAAGCAGTCATGCAGGCATATACTTTTCATGCCCGGTGGTCTCGGGAATCAAACCCACTATCCTGATGTTGCAAGCGCCATGCTCTAGATGACTGCTAATTAACTTTGTGCTTGGCGTCACCCTGGGAGTGGTTTTTTATTTGTTTAATGCCCCCAACTGTGGTTGGTGTGTAAAACCAGTTAGTCCATCCATTTATAGGCCTACAATCCATACTCTCCATTTATATTGCAATAAGTCTTGGTTGGTTGAAGTTATCAGAGTGATTGGGATGACTTTGGTCCTATCCTCAGGGAACTGGATGACAGCAGAGAGGAACAAGACGCCAAGTCGGAGGAATGCAGAAGCCGACACGACCTCACTAAGTTCCACTCCAAACACGTGAGTCCTAAACCAAGTGTACCAAGATCCAGCTAACGTCCAAAGACGCAGGGTATAAACAAATAACAATGGGAAAACAAGGACTTACCCACATTCTGTTTAAAATGCTCTCGTAGCCTAGGTTACTAGAAATGGTTAAACAACAAAAGGGTTTTCATCAGCTTAACCAAAGACATGTTAACACAACCTTACTAATCAAGATCTGTTTTTTTCCTCATAAGGATATGCAACAGAACAGGGGTGTTATGCACCCAAAAACTCTTAGTGGGAACAAAGTACGTGGCTGGGGGGGTTAGGAGAATTTAGCATTTATGCTTAATTCTATGTCAAAAATTTTTTTTTTGCAAAGATAAGCATAACTCTTGAGCTGTCTGTATCCTCCTGACTGGTGCTAAAATAAAAACATATATACATCTGCTTCTCTGCTAAAATCTGGGGAAAAGATTTGAGAGGAACGTGAGTGTTATTCAGTACATTTAGTTATTGCTTGTTTTTCTAGTCTACCAACTTTACCACCAGGCATACTAGCTAAGATAGTTAGACAAGCTAGCTACTCTAACTTCATTGATAGCCTGAAATGGCTTCTTGGTAGCTAGTTATGAGGTAGGTGGCTAGTAGTGTGTGTGTGTGTGTGTGTGTGTAAATATAAAAAAAAACAGATTCTTTAAAAAAATTACAGGACTAATCTGAGTGGGCACGTGACCCTGTGTCCCCTATGGGCATGATGCCTCTGTTTAAACCTGTTTAAATCGTGTTTGGCCTTACTCTAGCTTATGTGTGTCTTTTGAAGGAGTTAGGATAAAGTGGAAGTAACATTTTGATTGGACCTTGTGTACAGTTGATGAATAAAGTGATTAATTTAGGTGTCCCATTTCTCTACAGGACAAGCACCTGTCAGACATGGAGGAGCTCTTCTCTCAGCTGGATGAGAAGAGGAGGGTGAGTGCTCTCTCCTGCTGGATACAGAATCAGGGGGAGAATCTCTTGCATTTCCTTGATTCCTCCTGTCCCCTTTCCTCGCCTCCGTCCGAAAACCCATTGGATGAAAAGGTCAGAGGTCCCTCCCCTCTAGCCTTCCCATCCAATGGTTCTTGAGAAGGAGGCGAGTAGAGAGGAATAGAGGAAATGCAATGGACATTGTCCCATGCTCTTTACATCTGTTTGCCCTGTCCCCTAGCCTCTAGCCCCTACACCCTTGGCACTCCTGCACTCTGAGTAATGGGGAGATATAAATACAAGCGTTGTTACTAGTTTCATCTTGTCTTCTGATTGGCTGGGTGAAAATGATTCCAAATTGCTTCCACCTGTCCAATCCTCGCAGATCTACGGGAGCGGCTAGTCTGCTGTGGAGAAGGGGTTAGGGGGTTGGGATTCAGCACTAGCCCCTACACAATCAATGGTTTGTGTTTGATGGCTATCACTCTGGCCATACTAGAAACAACTCTCTATTCCTAAACCCTTCATCAATCTTAACCCAAGCCCTTCATTAATAACAAATACCAGGTCAGAATGTACAAGACACTAAAATATGTAACTACAGTATACATCCTTTCTAGCATGGCCATTTAGTGATAACCTCTGTTTAACAGAAGAGGGAGATCCCAGACTACCTGTGTGGAAAGATCAGCTTTGAGTTGATGAGGGAGCCCTGCATTACACCCAGTGGGATCACTTACGACCGCAAAGACATCGAGGAGCACCTACAGGTAAGGATTAGTCTCATCAAACCTGACCCTATACAACAGCAGTGACTGGGTCAGGTTTGAAAGATGGGCTCTTATGGCATCCTCGATAAGGTGGAGAATTCCGGATGTTGCCTCCCACAACCCATGTAAAAGAATAGTTCCACATCATTTCTGTGGTAGTATTATTAAGTATTAAGCAGGGGTGAAAGTAAGGCGGTATGGTCCGCTACGGTGGTCCGGTACGGTGGTCCGGTGTCCCGGCAAAATAAAGAGTGGGGGTACGTTGTAAAACATGTCAAGAACTGTATGCTATTACACCACTATCTATCATTACCGCATGTCAGAGACATGAAACATGAAAACGGCTCCAAAATGCGATGTGGTTGGACGAAAACACAGACATTTTGCCAAAGTAGAGATGAATGGCCGACACCGAGACACGCACGGTCAGCAGTGGATGCATAAATTCTGTCCTAATGACAATGGAATACCATCAGACTTTCTGGTGTTTTATGTAACAGATGCCTCTTTCCATTCACCACTGTTTGGAAGCTGGAATTGAAATATACTGTGAGTGGATGAACGCAGGCTGGTAGCCTTGAAGTGATAGCTTGACAATCAGATGAAAACATCATGTTTATGCCACAATATAAAGTAATACATGTTAAATGATATATCTTTACGACTAGGCCCACAGAGATGCTATTGAATTAATAGGGATTCAAATCAAATAAATGTTATGTCACATGCGCCAAAACAACAGATGTAGACCTTATACCTAAAACAAATATATAATAATTAATGAGCAGCAGTAAATAACAATAGCGGGGCTATATACAGGGGGTGCCGGTACAGAGTCAATGTGCGGGGGCACCGGTGTCGAGGCAATGAGGTAATATGTACATGTAGATAGAGTTATTAAAGTGACTATGCATAGATAGTAACAGAGAGTAGCAGCAGCGTAGAAGACGGAAGGAGGATGCTTTATGATTCTATGTGTAATTCTATGATGAGGCCCATACATTCTTTTGATCAGGGGGTCCTGTACCAGGAAGAAATGAAATGTACTTTCAGCCCTGGTATTAAGGTGTTATGTCATCCATAGGATCCTAACTGTCTTTGTTCTTATGTTGGCAGCGAGTGGGCCATTTTGACCCGGTGACACGCAGCCCTCTGACTCAAGACCAGCTGATCCCTAATCTGGCCATGAAAGAGGTCATCGATGCTTTCATCATGGAGAATGGATGGGTGGAGGACTACTGAACGAAAGAGGGAGGGAGGGAGGAAGGGAGAGAGAGGGGGAGTAGGAATCATTCCAAAAGAAGAACCAGACATAAAAAGACGACAACAAACCAAACAAGTATGATCTGCACTTTAAAGCTGAGGCCACACCACAGACTGACACACCTTCACTAGGACTGAGACTACACCAGACTGACACACCTTCACTAGGACTGAGACTACACCACAGACTGACACACCTTCACTAGGACTGAGACTACACCAGACTGACACACCTTCACTAGGACTGAGACTACACCACAGACTGACACACCTTCACTAGGACTGAGACTAAACCACAGACTGACACACCTTCACTAGGACTGAGACTAAACCAGACTGACACACCTTCACTAGGACTGAGACTACACCAGACTGACACACCTTCACTAGGACTGAGACTACACCAGACTGACACACCTTCACTAGGACTGAGACTACACCACAGACTGACACACCTTCACTAGGACTGAGACTACACCACAGACTGACACACCTTCACTAGGACTGAGACTACACCACAGACTGACACACCTTCACTAGGACTGAGACTACACCAGACTGACACACCTTCACTCAGGACTGAGACTACACCAGACTGACACACCTTCACTAGGACTGAGACTACACCACAGACTGACACACCTTCACTAGGACTGAGACTACACCACAGACTGACACACCTTCACTAGGACTGAGACTACACCAGACTGACACACCTTCACTAGGACTGAGACTACACCAGACTGACACACCTTCACTAGGACTGAGACTACACCAGACTGACACACCTTCACTAGGACTGAGACTACACCAGACTGACACACCTTCACTAGGACTGAGACTACACCACAGACTGACACACCTTCACTAGGACTGAGACTACACCACAGACTGACACACCTTCACTAGGACTGAGACTACACCACAGACTGACACACCTTCACTAGAACTGAGACTACACCAGACTGACACACCTTCACTAGGACTGAGACTACACCACAGACTGACACACCTTCACTAGGACTGAGACTACACCACAGACTGATACACCTTCACTAGGACTGAGACTACACCAGACTGACACACCTTCACTAGGACTGAGACTACACCAGACTGACACACCTTCACTAGGACTGAGACTACACCAGACTGACACACCTTCACTAGGACTGAGACTACACCAGACTGACACACCTTCACTAGGACTGAGACTACACCACAGACTGATACACCTTCACTAGGACTGAGACTACACCACAGACTGACACACCTTCACTAGGACTGAGACTACACCAGACTGACACACCTTCACTAGGACTGAGACTACACCACAGACTGATACACCTTCACTAGGACTGAGACTACACCACAGACTGACACACCTTCACTAGGACTGAGACTACACCACAGACTGATACACCTTCACTAGGACTGAGACTACACCACAGACTGACACACCTTCACTAGGACTGAGACTACACCAGACTGACACACCTTCACTAGGACTGAGACTACACCACAGACTGACACACCTTCACTAGGACTGAGACTACACCACAGACTGACACACCTTTACTAGGACTGAGACTACACCAGACTGACACACCTTCACTAGGACTGAGACTACACCACAGACTGACACACCTTCACTAGGACTGAGACTACACCAGACTGACACACCTTCACTAGGACTGAGACTACACCACAGACTGACACACCTTCACTAGGACTGAGACTACACCACAGACTGACACACCTTCACTAGGACTGAGACTACACCACAGACTGACACACCTTCACTAGGACTGAGACTACACCACAGACTGACACACCTTCACTAGGACTGAGACTACACCAGACTGACACACCTTTACTAGGACTGAGACTACACCACAGATTGACACACCTTCACTAGGACTGAGACTACACCAGACTGACACACCTTCACTAGGACTGAGACTACACCACAGACTGATACACCTTTACTAGGACTGAGACTACACCACAGACTGACACACCTTTACTAGGACTGAGACTACACCACAGATTGACACACCTTTACTAGGACCGCCATTAAATCCCCTGTTGATATATACATCTCTCTCTCTCTGTTTCCATCTTTGTCCTTTTCCCCCATTTATTTTATTGTTCTCTTAGCTGCTCATACTAGTCAGAACAAATTCAGACCACGCTACCAAACACTGCACCGAATCAGAGCACATCATCCAACAACAAGACCCAATCAGAATATAGTACTCAACACCTTGGGCCAATCGCCTGAACGTTACACTCAGACTCCAGACTCCTAAACCCAGCGACTCAATCACATGCTAGACCTTGAGTCTACAAGTGCAGTGGTTGACCAATCAGGGCTAAATGTACTCTACTTGTGGTGATGCTCCACAACTTGTTTTCTATTTTAAATCTCCTTTTCTATGGGGAAGAGGACTGTCTGAGGCACCGCCATTTTTTCTCCACTCTGTACTGTAGATGGTCCAATGTAGTCCTCTTGAGTGGCCTGTAGATGGTCCAATGTAGTCCTCTTGAGTGGCCTGTAGATGGCCCAATGTAGTCCTCTTGAGTGGCCTGTAGATGGCCCAATGTAGTCCTCTTGAGTGGCCTGGAGATGGTCCAATGTAGTCCTCTTGAGTGATGGGCCAATTTTAAACCCAACCTGATCTCTACCACCACAATGCAGCACTTCTCTATATCCTCCTGGAGGGCTGAAAAGACTGTATAAGCATGAGTTGTATAATATTGAAAGAAACCCTAGCCCTCATCTTCACTGTTTTGCAATATGTGTAATTAATTGGATGGAAGGTTCCGGGAAGAGCATTGAAGGCTTTGCGCAAAGGGTTGTTTTTTGACCAAGGACGTCTCCTCTAATTTTGGCTAGCTGAGTTTCCACTCATCTGGCTCATACAGAGCTGAGCGTTAATGAATGGGGAAGTGTGTAGCAGTAGGGGTCAGGGTTGGGGGTCAATTCTATTTCAATTCCAGTCAATTATGAAAGTAAACCCAATTCCACATTTTCTTAGAAAAGATTGGTTTAAAATTGTGTGAGTCACAGGTGTTTTTGAAGGCTGTGTTTAATTGTAATGTCTTTTCTCTGGTTTACATGTCACTGAATGCTTTCAGGTGGTGTCCTGTCTGTGCCTCAAGTGGAGCTTGAAGTAGAATATGGAAGTCAGTCATCTGATTGGCTTTGAGAATGGCTGTCTTCTCTTCAGTATAACTTACTGCTCGTGGCCTCTTGTTTGAATGATTCCACGCTTAGAGCCTTAGTCCAATGGCTGCAAAGCATGGTTGGGGTCAATTACATTTTTAAATTCAGCCAATATTAGAATGCAAATTCATTAATTAAAATATCCTGATATTTTTTTTATTTTTTTTAAATGGGTCATTTTCAATTCAACTCCTCAACCCTGCTGCAAACAGATAATCACTTTCCTCTCCTCGTCATTCCAGAAATCATATATTCCTCTCAGCCATACGGACCTGTTTGACTTACCAACTGAAAATGACTGAATCTGAAATGAACCTGTATATTCCTACACTCTGCTGGATATGAGGATGCACAGTTATGTTGTGTTAGTCTGTCATGTGTATCAATAGTATTGTACATGTAGGGGTGGGGACATACTCCTCTCCCCCTAGGCCCTGATTCCTCCTAAGAGGGGGGTGGGAACTTGGGTCCAAAGGGGTACAGTCAAGTTTCCCTGGACCCTCATTGGGACTGTGAATGTTCTTTATTTCACTGTCGTGCTGTTATGTCTACAAGTGTTCCAATAAAAAAGGCTACAACTTAGAGACTGCAGTGTTTGTATTGATAATCAAGATACAATTGGTCATCATTTATTTTCAAGAACTTTATTATGACCTAGTTTACCTGGTACAATGGAACCGATGGAAAAGTCCCAACTGGGGCTGGAAAACCAGTGTGTGACTTCCAGGGAATACAGTCAGAACAAACTACTCATCAACTCCTTTTGGTCAGTAGATGTTCCAATAGTCTGACAGCTTTGTCTCTGAACAGATGGACCACTGATCTACATAGTAGTTATGATGACAGCGGAAATACAGCTTTTGACTTTTTGGACAGTTTTCGGTTGACAGGAGTGGTGTGGTGGGGTGCCATTTCAGTTGACAGGATACTTTTGAAAGTGCGTCCTTCCTGCTCCCCCTCAATTAGTAACCACTGTGTGATCTGTGCTGTCTGAGGGGGGTTGAGAACTGTGAAAGAAATCTGTGATTACCTCAGAGGGAAAAGGAATGATGCATGTTGAAAGTATTCTAACAGGTCTTTGGTCCTTGGGCAATGACCTTTAGTCTGTTGCAGGGTCAGGGGTCAGCCCAGGAAGGTGGAGATGAAGACACTGGTGTCCAAATTGAGCGTGGCATGCCACCAGCGGTCAGGGAAATACAGCACCTATCAGCAACAACACAAAAAGGCAGTGATATCTTCATGCTTTGCCTTGGTAAGGCAAAAAGACATAAGAAATAATCTAAACGCAGGCTATCATTCCAATTCAGTGAAAACAAGGGCTCAAATGTTTGTCTCAAACGTAGTGACCCCCATGGTTGTTTTAAGTGTTAAATGATATTCCATAGTTGAAATTTCAAAAACAAAAATGGTTGAAAATGCCTCAAGTCATTTTAGCTCATGTTAGTGACCCTTGATTGATAAATGTTTTAAATGTGTTTAACATTTCATGGTTGAAATTCCTCCAAATGATGATGACTGATTGTTATCCCCATTCTATGTTGGAAAATGCATACAACGTTATTTTAGCTCATGTTAGTGACCCGTGTAGACGGAGGGAAGGGTGACAGTTAATGTATTCCGATATTCAACCATTGTGTCTAATCGATTATGGCTGCGTTGGCACAGGCAGACCAAGTCTGATCTCTTGACCAATTATTGTAAAAAGAGCTGCTCTGATTGGTCAAAAGACTTAATTAGTGGGGAAGGGAGAGAGATCTGAATTGGGCTGCCTGTGAACACAGCCTTAATGGTAGTTTTCTGACCTCTCCTGGCCGGATGGTGCACTCTATGGGCTTCTCCTCCTCAGGCAGGTAAGGGTATGTGTCTTTGACCCAGGACAGGGTGGTGTAGTTGGGGTGGAAATGGGGCGCCTTGTCTGGGGGGTACAGGAACCAGCGCTGTGGGTGTTGGAGAATAAAAAAGTATCTCATACTGTTGTGTTTAACAGACGTGCATCAATTACAACACGGTAGTGTAGTGTGTTAAGGCTAACAGCATCAATGACAAGGTAGTGTAGTGTGTTAAGGCTAACAGCTGGCAGGGCTGACGCTGGATTCAGGCTTACACCAGCCTACCTACTGGTGCTGGACCAATGTTAACATTAACCAGGTGTCATTAGAGAGCTTGGACAGTTGTAACCAGGTGTCATTATGGACGCTGGGACAGTTGTAGCCAGGTGTCATTAGGGACGCTGGGACAGTTGTAGCCAGGTGTCATTAGGGACGCTGGGACAGTTGAAGCCAGGTGAAATTAGGGACGCTGGGACAGTTGTAGGCAGGTGTCATTAGGGACGCTGGGACAGTTGTAACCAGGTGTCATTAGGGACGCTGGGACAGTTGTAGCCAGGTGTCATTAGGGACGCTGGTACAGTTGTAGCCAGGTGTCATTAGGGACGCTGGGACAGTTGTAGCCAGGTGTCATTAGGGACGCTGGGACAGTTGTAGCCAGGTGTCATTAGGGACGCTGGGACAGTTGTAACCAGGTGTCATTAGGGACGCTGGGACAGTTGTAGCCAGGTGTCATTAGGGACGCTGGGACAGTTGTAGCCAGGTGTCATTAGGGACGCTGGGACAGTTGTAGCCAGGTGTCATTAGGGACGCTGGGACAGTTGTAGCCACAGTTGTAGCCACAGACTTTGACAATATTTATTTTGGCAGAATTCTATACTAAAATGGCCAGGTATAACGTTTGGTTGGTATAGTATATTTCTCTTTGTATTCCACAATTCACCTTTTGATAAATACATGTAAACTCAGCAAAAAAAGAAACGTTCTCTCACCCTGGGCATCTTTCTTTTGGTGTTTTTCAGAGTCAGTAGAAAGGCCTTTTTAGTGTCCTAAGTTTTCATAACTGTGACCCTAATTGCCTAGCATTGGAAACAGTGTTTAAACCCTTTACAATGAAGATTTGTGAAGTTATTTGGATTTTTACGAATTATCTTTGAAAGACAGGGTCCTGAAAAGGGACGTTTCTTTTTTTTGCTTAGTTTATTTACAGATTATAGATTTAATGCATTTCAATTTACGTGTTGTTCCCGAAATGATCTTTTATAAAAAAATGTCAGCATTCCATAACATATTTTAATAAAGTTCAAAATACTGTATCAAGAAACCCATAGAAGAGGCTATGTGGCTTTTGCTATGGGGCTTGATGGCAGGAAACATTTGAGAAACATATAATGTACCAAGGACCCAATCATTACAGAAAACCTTTATTATACAATGTCACCAAACAATTGGGGCGGCAAGTAGCCTAATGGTTAGTGTTGGGCCAGTAACCAAAAGGTTGCTAGATCGAATCCCCGAGCTGACAAGGTAAATCTGTTGTTCTGCCCCTGAACAAGGCAGTTAACCCACTGTTCCTAGGTCATCATTGTAAATAAGAATTTGTTCTTAACTGACTTGCCTAGTTAAAAAGGTTAAATAAAAAATTAAATAAATAAAGTAGATCTGAAAACAGGCAGGATGTTTTACTATTAAATACATTCTATTACACAAGTGTAATAATGCCAGTTTGGCATTTTCACCGAAAAACAACTCTGCACATCTCATTGTTGGTATTGTGGTTGGTCAGTAAAGCAGAGAGCCATGCAATCTCAGCAGCTCCTTACTGCTGTGTGTGTGTTAGTGGTTTTGTTAGATGGTTTTGTTGCCATAGTGGCCTAGACCAATCTGCTGCATTCGACACCATAAAACACCATATCTTCAGCCTGTGCACACTGCATTGCATCCTACCTAGCAGGTTGCTCCTACCAAGTGATTGTGGAGAAGGTCTGTGTCTTCACCACAAGGTTGTGCTACTGTTGTCCCCCAGGGCTCTATACTAGGTCCTCTCCTGTTCTCTCTGTACATCAAGTCAATTGATTCTGTTAGGTATGTGAACCAGACATCAGTGTGCTGTCTACAGTATAGCTTCCTCCACTGTCCCTGTAACATACTGGGCTAGAAATAGTGATTCTCTGCTCCCAAACACGCGTGACCGTCCTCCTTGACAACGTACGAACCAATTGAACTATAGAGAAATATCTAATTTGATATGTCCATTGGCGACATTTCAAGCTAGCTGTGGAGTTAGCTTACGGCACCTTCTTAACTCTGTTGCATATGCTCACATGATGTTTTATCATTGCTATGTGGACGACACTCAACTCTTTTCCCCTTCCTCCCCTCTGACACCCATGTGGTGACACGTATCTCGGCTGGGTTTCTGGCCTACCTACCACCTCAAGCTCAGACTTGACAAGACGATGACAAGCTCTTCCTCCCAGGGAAGAACTGCCCACTCCAAGACCTCTCAATCACAGTTGACAACTCCGATTCTATGTACAGTATACTGTATACCAGTGGAGGCTACTGAAGGGAGGACGGCTCATAATAATGGCTGAAATGGAGTGAATAGAATGGTATCAAACATGAGCTAGATTCCATTCACTCCATTCCAGCCATTATACGCCACTCCAGACATTATTATGAACTGTCCTCCCCTCAAGCAATACCGTTACATTTGTTCCAAAAGCCAATGAAAACGAGACTTGGTAGTGCAAGACTATGATTGGGTTGACACATTTTAGACCCGTTCTTATTCCTTAAAGCTGGAATCCTTATTGGTGAAACTGCCACGCCCGTTTGTGATATTACAACAACAAAGAAGTTACTTGCAAACGATTTTTCCCCTTGGGCATCATTGCACCAGTGATAGAATAGCAACATGCCTCAAAAAATACCACGATGTGCAACGCTCCACAGCTCTGCCTTGTCAATAAAACTAAAACAATAACATCTGTGGGGTGGACAGTGGCACTGTTTCCCCTACTGCAGATTTCCATCTTTAAAAGTGAAGAAAGGGGCTTTCACCTGTACAGTCAGTTCCATTCAGAGCCTACTTAAATGACGGGAGGATTGCTGAACGCACTTTAAAATAGTTTTATAAGGGGCCTTGCATTTGTGTGTATGCCTGTTTGCATTTCCATAGCCATGTTCAGTAGTTGGAAAATATGTTTTTATGTGAATGTGAAACAGGGAAGTCGATATGCCTGAACTAGATGTACATTTTCCATTCCAGCAAGGGTTTAGATCTTTGGGCAGGAACATAAACAAATAAAGATAAATATTTATACCCATCATTGTGAAACAAAAGGTTGTGATGCAGTTATGCCCTCAGATACCCGTGTTATGATGCTGGTTCTTTGTTGACACTGACAACTAAAACAACCAAAGCGCTGTCATCAAACAACTGGAGGCGGGAATATTCTTCTTTGCTGAGGTTTAATGGCGGTTGACATCCATATTATATTGCATTAACGGCACCAAATACACTATACAGTATATATACAAAAGTATTGTGGACACTCCTTCAAATTAGTGGATTTGGCTATTTCAGCCACACCTGTTGCTGACAGGTGTATACAATTGAGCACACAGCCATGCAATCTCTACAGACAATCATTGGCTGTAGACAGGCCTTACTGATGATCTCAGTGACTTTCAAGATGGCACCATCATAGGATGCCACCTTTCCAACAAGTCAGTTCATCAAATTTCTGCCCTGCTAGAGCTGCCTCGGTCAACTGTAAGTGCTGCTATTGTGAAGTGGAAACATCTAGGAGCAACAACGGCTCAGCCACCGGCCACACAAGCTCACAGAACGAGACTGCAGAGTGCTTAACAACGATTGCAACACTCACTACTGAGTTCCAAACTGCCTCTGGAAGCAATGTCAGCACAATAACTGTTCGTCGGGAGCTTACTGAAATGGGTTTCCATTGCCGAGCAGCCGCACACAAGCCTAAGATCACCATGCGCAATGCCAAGCGTCGGCTGGAGTCATGTAAAGTTTGTCGCCATTGGACTCTGGAGCAGTAGAAACATGTTCTCTTGAGTTATGAATCAAGCTTCACCATCTGGCAGTCCGACGGACTAATATGGGTTTGGCGGATTCCTGGAGAACGCTACCTGCACCAATGCATAGTGACAACTGTAAAGTTTGGTGGATGAGGAATAATGATCTGGGGCTGTTGTTCATGGTTCGGGCTAGGCCCCTTAGTTCCAGTAAACGTAAATCTTAACACTACAGCATACAATGACATTCTAGACAATTCTGTTCTTCCAACTTTGTGGCAACAGTTTGGGGAAAGCCCTTTCCTGTTTCAGCATGACAATTCCCCCATGCACAAAGCAAGGTCCATACAGAAATGTTTTTTTAAAGATCGGTGTGGAGGAACTTGACTGGCCTGCACAGAGCCCTGAACTCAACTCCATCAAAAACCTTTGGGATGAATTGGAATGCCAACTGCAAGCCAGGCCTAATCGCCCAACATCAGTGCCCGACCTCACTAATGCTCCTGTGGCTGAATGGAAGCAAGTCCCCACAGCAATGTTCCAACATCTAGTGGAAAGCCTACCCAGAAGAGTGGGAAGGCTTTCCAACTCCACATTAATGCCCATGATTTTGTAATGAGATGTTTGACGAGCAGGTGTCCACATACTTTTGGTCATGTAGTGTATATAGGGTTAGATGACGGTGCAATTTCATTTCATAAATAGTTTAATTAACAAATGTGAAATGCAAACTGTGAAAGTTCCTCCCTGTCTCTGGCCGTACTCTAGTACAGTAGGTGGCGGTAATGCAACATGATATTGGATGAAAACTGTTGATAAACTCCCCAGAAGAAGACAGAAAACTGTGAAAGGCAGCAATACAGCGTCTAGTCTGACACAAAGAAGAAGTTGTCTGGAAAATGAGTGCTGTTTTCGGGAGACAAAGGCAGGCGACGTTTCTGAATGTTTTACATTTAATTTAACCATTAACAAAGTAGGCTAGGCCTAGCATACTGTTCAAATCCATGAGTTTACAGGACCTATATCCTATACTGGAAGAACAAAAATGCTATAAAGTCGCGTAGTTCGTCCTGGTAAGGAAATTAAACTAATTTGTAAAATGGTTTACAAGCCAGGCCCTATGAAATATATTCCATGCCGTATTACAGAGACTTGCTCCCTTTGCGAAAAACACATTTCTGTCTTGATATTCCGTTGTAGAAAGTAACTGCGTCATGTCCAGAAAATGTAATAAGTGGGGGGCCAAGATGGCGTCGGTGTGAGACCGAGTGTTTTTGCGCTCGTCAACGCAATATTGAGGGTTAGGTGGTTAACAGTCTAATATTGGCTATCATTGTGGAAGGAAACCAACTATAACTTATTTTAGCAACATAGGATAAGTTTAGAGTTCGTTTTTATCAAGTTGAATGGGAAGAACACGACAGAAAAATAATAGTCGAGAGAATATCCAAGTCTCACAGAAGACGCGCCATTACAGGGACATCATCTGGAGAATGGCCAAGGGGAACACGTTTCTGGATGAGAAGCTCTGATACCGCAGGATCAGACTGCCAGAGAGAAACTGTGGCCGCTTATACAGAAGGCTGGGTTCAAGGGCCCACACGCGTTTATCGAAGGAAGAATGATTACTGGGTAACTCTGTTGACATTAACCAAACTGTGAGTACTGCCAAGAATACAGTTAAGGTACTGACACGAGTAAATATACCGTTCGAACTACAACTAATGAACACTTGCCAAGTAAAAAAGGAAGTAAATAGATTTGTTATACTGTTAACCACCGCTACCTCAGCTGAGCGTCTTTTTCCGTCAGAGTAATCTTCTAAAGGTTCACTGTTTATTGTTCACATTACTACTTCTGTTATCTAATTTGTGTTATTTCTTTTTTAATGCAGGAGTTCGTTTTCAACTCACTCAATATCGTTAGTCTGAATGCTATGGGTTTAAGACATCTTACAAAAAGGAAAGCCTTATTTTTATATTGTAAACACAGTAACGCAGATTTTGTCCTTCAGGAAACTCATTCGGGTGAAAGTGATTTGAAATTTTGGAAAACACAATGGGTAGACATGGCCTATTTCAGTCATGGATCAAATCATTCTGCTGGTGTTTTGACACTTATTCACAAGTTTAAAGGTGATGTTCTAGAATCCATATCTTCACAGGATGGCAGATGGGTCATAGTAACTGTTAAACTTGACAATGCTATTTTCATTATCTGTAATGTATATGGACATAATGCTCCAAATAAGACATGCTCCAAATAAGACCCTCTTTACCCAATTTACCAGGAAAGTACAGGATTTAAGCAGCAAATACTCAGGGGCTTTTCTAATTATTTCAGGAGATTTTCCTCCTAAAACGAGTCAAAACCCTCAAAATAGCAATATCATCTCTACATTATGCAAAGATCTCTGTGTTAATGATGCCTGGCGTTATTTCAATCCGGATGCAAAGGGTTATACCTGGACCAACAAAACTATGTCACGCAAATCTAGAATAGATTTATTTATAATTTCCCCCTTGTTACAATTTGTTATAGAGTTAGATCATCAGTTGGCTCCCTTTTCTGATCATTACTTGATTTCCTTGAATTTACAAGCTACTAAAAAAAATCAAAAGGTACTCGAGGATATTGGAAATTAAACAACACTCTTCTGAAAGATACTACTCTCATTGAAAACATCAAATCGTTAGCCAAAGATATTTTTGCAAGAAAAGACTTGAGTCATGGAAGTAGATAGGGAATTTTTCAAATATAAAATCAGAGTGGTAGCCATTAAACGCGCCAAAGAGCTGATGCACTTAAAGAAAATTCGAGAAAAAGAGCTGATGAGCAAGCTTGACAGTTTTCTAAAGAAAGATAGTCTATCTGAAGAAGAGGAGTCTGTATTCAAGTCTTTACAACTAGAATTAGAACAGCTTTACACAGATCTGGCAAAGGGTGCCTTTGTAAGATCAAGAGCAAAATGGATTGAAAAAGGGGGAAAGAAACACTAGTTACTTTTTTGTGCTGCAAAAGAGAAACTACAAAAGAAAATCTATAACTGCACTAAAAATTAACGATGTTTTATGCAAAGATCCCATTACAATATCATCATTTGTCAATTCCTTTTATGAAACCTTTACAGGTCTAAATTTCAGGAAGAGGGTTGTGAAAGCTACATTGGCCACATTAGGACTTATGTCCCTGTAATTGAGGATGATTTCCACTCAGTTTGCGATTCACCTGTATCAATTGAAGAAATTAGAGGCTCTGAATTCAATGAAAAAATGGAAATCACCTGGCCCTGATGGCCTGTCAGTTGAATTCTATAGACAGTTTTGGGAGTTACTAGAAGACCCGATTTTTAATATGTTTCAAGATTGCATTAAAAGTGGGGAAATGGTATCCGCTATGAAACAGGGCCTTATTTCATTGATTCCGAAGACTGATAAAGACTCCTCTCTCATTGACAATTGGAGACCAATTACTTTATTAAATATTGATTACAAATTGATTGCGCTAGTTTATGCCAAAAGATTAAAGAAAGGAATAGATACCATTATAAATGAGACTCAAACAGGATTTATGAAGGGTCGACATAAGCTCTAACATTCGTTTAGTCCTGGACCTTATAGATTATTCAGATGCAATTGACTCCGATGCGGTTGTATTATTTTTGGACTTCTGTAAAGCCTTTGACACAATTGAACATGAATTTCTCTTTAGGTCTCTTAATCTTTTTGGATTCGGTGAAAATTTTATCAAAGTAATTTGCATGTTTTACAAAGATATAAGTAGTTCTGTATTATTGAATTTTAATACTTCCAAAAGATTCAATATCAACAGAAGTGTACGACAGGGATGCCCAATTTCGTCATTTTTATTCATTTTGGTTGTGGAACTTCTTTCTCTAGATATACGGAATAATGCAAATTTGTATGGCTTAACCATTTTTAACAAAGAAATAACAATTTCCCAACTGGCTGATGATACTACTCTTTTTTTAAGAGATAAAGACCAGGTTGCCCATGCCCTTAATGCTATCACTGCATTTTCTACTGCATCAGGATTAAAACGGAATGTTTCTAAATGTGAAATATTATGTCTTTTTGACTCTGATGATAAAGAAATAGAAAATATTCCTGTTAAGGACTGTATTAAATATTTAGGAATTCATGTCAAAAAATAATTTAGTCAGACAACATATGAATTTCTCTCCTAAAATTAAGAAAACCAAAAATATATTTAATAATTGGCTACAAAGAGATCTTTCTATACTTGGGAGAGTACTTCTGTCCAAGGCAGAGGGACTGTCTCGTTTTGTGTACCCCTCATTGTCTTTATTTGTAAATCCTTCTACTTGTAAAGAGATCAATAGGACCTTTCTTGACTTCATCTGGAAAAATAAGTCTCACAAACTAAAAAAATCTGTCCTTTTCTATTAAATGAGCTGAAGGCGGTCTGGAAGTGTTGGATTTTGTTGATATAAATAACACCTTCAAGATCAACTGGTTAAAAAAATGTTTGATCAATACTGATTCAATATGGTATTTCATTCCAAATAATGTGTTTAATAGGTTGGGAGGTCTTTCATTTTTACTGAAATGTAATTATATTCCTGAAAGATTACCCGTTAAATTGGCTAGGTTTCACCAACAAGCTTTAATGGCCTGGGAAATTTGTTTCCTGCACAATTTTTCTCCACATAAAGTTCTTTTGTGGAATAATTCAGACATAACTGTAAGGAATAAGTCATTGTTCTACCCCAGCTGGCATGAGAGGAATATTGACTTTGTCCTTGATGTGTTCGACAACAGGGGTAATATGCTTACATATGAACAATTTATAACATTGAAAGAGTTCCCAATACCTTTCAGAGAGTTTAATTCTGTGGTCAAACCGTTCCCAGTGGGCTAACTACACTAATAAAAACTCATCTTAGCTTTGGTAATGATCACAAAGCTTATCCAGAACTCTGATTGGAAGGTGTGGGCTTACTTGAGAAATCTTGTTGTAATAAATATATAAGACAATATCTTCATTCACAAAACAAACTTACACCGAGAGGAAAATCTTTCTGGAACATGCTTATTCCTGACATTGTCTGGAAAAATGCATGGTTAAGGCCTTACAAATATTGTATACCAAACAAAATTAAGGAAGTGCACTTTAAAGTTTTACATAAGATATATCCATGTAATTCTATGTTATCCAAATTTATGGCTATTGATGATATCTGCGTTTTCTGTGAAATAGGTGAAAATCTGTCTCATTTGTTTTTTGAATGTAAAATTGTTTCAGAGTTTTTGGAAAACCTTGCAAAATACTTATTTACTATTATAAACACTACTCATGTTTTTGATATGAAAGATGTAATATGTTACTATTGTAATGATAGCAATACGACCATTGAAATGATTGTGCATTTTTTTATTCTTGTTGCTAAATACTTTATACACAAACAAAAATTCCAGAATTCTACACCAAAATTACAATTTTTTTTTGATTGTCTTAATAAGATATTTAAATTCATTAACCCTAGTGAATAACATCTTCTTGAATCACTATAATACATTTTTTTCAGAGTGAATTCAATTGCACTAAAATTGTTTTCTGTTTTTCTTTATTGTAATTATTTTTGGTTTTTTCATTGTTTACTGCATTGATAATTTTTGTATGTTTTATTTTTTATTTTTTCATGAATACCTGCATTCTGGTTTGTAATAAATAAAAAAAGAGAATGTAATAAGTAATTAATGAAAACAAACAAACAGTTTTGTAAAAACATTGCATTGGGGGCTATGGAGTGGGTGGAGTGAAAATTGCTAAATAGTCCTCCAAAACAATGTGATCGACCACCTCTTCGGTCTTATGTTCAAACATTTTACATTGGATAAAAGTACAGCTAGAGTGCTGCTCTTTGTTTACTTCAATTTAGCGTCGTTCACATCCTCTTCAGCCTTAGACCCACCCATCTCTTAAGAATTGTGAACACGTGACTGTTGCCTAAAGCAGTGAGGTAGTGCTTAAAAAAACAAAATATTATAAGATGAAAATACTTTAACTTGAAGTGCTAAAGGTAGTAGCCTACAATTAGAATACAATTTAAACACCCAAAGGCTTAAGTAGAAACACTATCAAAACATAGCTCTACATCATGAGATCCTTTTTTTTTCATGAGATCCTTTGTGTGACTGGTTCAGGTCAGAGATGATATATATATAATTAGCCAATTTTGAAAATAGTAACACCCTGACTCTTTAGTGACTGAAGAATGGTCGCCTTGACATTTTTGAGCACCACCACTTGCTAACGGACATGGAGTAAAATTTACTTTTGGTACACCAGCCACTGTGGCAGGTAGATAAAAAGCAATCTACCAGCCACTAAGATTTTTTACCAGCCAAAATGTTTTTTTTTCTGCAAAAATTACACCAACAAATCACAAAATAATTGATGAGCATGCTTTGTAATGTGTCTAAAACAACACATGTATTACTAGTAAGAAGTAATGTGGTATATTGTTTAGTGGCAATTTTAGCATGTAAATCTTGGTGGGGCAAAAAATAAAAAGTGGTATGCAAGGCAGCAAAGCCACGGCAACTCCCAGCACATGCAACCTCAGCTCCGGGCCAGCGGGCTGGGAGAGGGTCAAATGTACTATTTTCCCCAACATTGGAATGATATTCTAATGTTGTACATTTCCATAAACTAAATATTTACATATGTGATGCCTAGATAGCCATATCATTATTTGAAACCTGGACATAAACTATTTTACCTTGCTTTTAATAGCCTACTGCCAAAATCCGACCATAGTAAAAAAGCGACAATTTCCTGATATGTCATTGAAACCATTTTTTCTTTAACTGTCCAAAGGCCATATGGCACAATCCTATTGTTGCATCTTCTGATACTCGCTCTTTCTATGTTTTTACCATTAGGCTGTATATCCAACTCTGTGGCATTATAAAAGCCGCTCGCATCAGGTGCACGTTTGAGAGTGGTGTTCTCCCGTAGTAGCATTCTGGAACATTTCACTCATGGCCGAGACGAGTGAACAGATTGCTGCGCTAATGTGAATTATTCATAGTGTATCAACTTTTAAGCTAAATGTTGTGATATGTTTCATCAGCCTCGTCTTTGTGTTTCAACATTTTAGTATGGAATCACTGTTGTATGCATTTCATATTTTTCTGGCCTATCGTCCCTCAACTGTCCCAATGTCTGTTTTGAACGATCCCAGACATATTTTGTTATCGTCCCCGGGATGACGGGACGCCCCTGATTTCGAGCACTATAGAATTGTGTACAATCCCTTGATTGATTTTAAAAACACAATATAACCACATGTGTTACTCTCAACACATTTCTAAATGCATTGTATCCACAAGTTGGTTCAAACAGCTAACCGACATTAAAAATACACACATGAAAAATAGTATAGTCTAAATAAATGTGTATTTACTGTAGTGTTTTTGTGGACATGACTGTAGTATTTACTGTAGTGTTTTTGTGGACATGACTGTAGTATTTACTGTAGTGTTTTTGCGGACATGACTAGTATATTGTAGTAACACCTGCAGACTAGGGTTAGCTAAAATGGCACAACTACCAGACTATGCCTACTGTTTAATAAGGGGAACCCCTCAACCAGGACATAAGGCGCACACAGGTTTGTGACAGGCCACCTATTGAGTTGGGCCAACAGTTCTGAGCAATGCAAAGGACCAGACAACACCTTAGCAAAAATATACATGTTTTATTACAATTGTAACATCTAAACGTTAGGTTCTAGGCCCATTTAAAGGAAACAGTACAGAAGCAGATATAAAGAACAAGCTAAGTTTATTAAAACTTGAAGGATTAAGTTTGCTTGTTTGACACAGATAAATAACACACATTAACAAGAGTAACTTCTTAGATCTGTTACTTCCACTAGGTAGCTTTCTGAAATAGCCAGTAGAAAAATGCTTTAACAAAGATTCTAAGTTCACAGAACGACTAAAAACAGTGACAAACAATACGGTACTTCTGATGAAAGAACCACTGCATTTACATAAACAATAGATATTTTAGAAACACATGACTTCACTTAAAGACATCAGTCACCTTATTGGGAGGGCGCTGCCAATAAACTGCCTGGACCTCAAACCAGCAACCCCTCTCTCTCTCAGTATTAGTACTACAGTATACTTTAGTCATGTCTGCAAAAACACTACAGTTATTCACTGTAGTGTTTTTGCGGACATTAGTATAGTATAGAAATATAGTAATACTACACCATAGTATGACATAGTATATTTTTTTATGGGTAACGCCCTTGAAAATCAGCGAGTACAAGGACTGAGTATGTTCTCCCATGGCAAACTGTTATCTGGGGAGGGGTCTATATTAAAGAAAATGATTTACTAATCACACATTTGAGCATTTGTGGCCTCGATTGAAAAATAAAATCCTAATTTACTAAAAATGCCTCATTGATGTTACCATATAAATATAATTAATTATATTTCTATGGGTGTTACCATCATTGGTGTTATACTCCCACTGGTGGCACAATGTTATTATAGTGGTACAAAATTATTTAAAGCCACATTAGTTGGTTTAGAATGGGAAGATGTGCCCAAGTATGTCTTGAAAAATTCAGTAAATTTTTTCCAAAATGCCATTCCCAAATGCCACCGTAATTCAAGAATGACCCCAATGCAACACTAAAATAAACAAAACAGAAACAGGGTGAGGGGAATTTTTTAAATGTTTACCTTTATTTAACTTGGCAAGTCAGTTAAGAACACATTCTTATTTTCAATGACGGCCTAGGAACAGTGGGTTAACTGCCTTGTTCAGGGGCAGAATGACAGATATGTACCTTGTCAGCTCGGGGATTCGATCTTGCAACCTTTCAGTTACTAGTCCAATGCTCTAACTAGGCTACCTGCCGCCACAGAGAATAGGCTATGAAATTGAAAGTAATTGACTTAAGTGTTAATAATAACAATAAAAATATTAATAGGCCTATTTGTTCATTATTCGTAGAGAAGTCTGACACTTGCCGATTGGTCGACAGTGGACAACGGGTAGCATATTGTGCGCAGGACACATCCTGGAAACAGCAGCAAACTAGGGGGAAATTATTTATCTTCTGTTGAAATCATTACTATGAGATCAAGACCGTCAAGGTTATTTCAGCCAGTCTAATGTAGGTCTACTGTCTGTGGTGGATTGGGATATATATCTTTTTTGCTTTCATAATTTTGATAATTATTTGAGATGCTGTGTGCATTTTAAGCTGTATATTAGGATTGGAAGGTTTATTATTAGTAGTAGTAGTAGTAGTAGACCCGTTAGTAGTAGGCCTGGTAGTAGTAGTAGGCCTGGTAGTAGTAGACCTGTTAGTAGTAGTAGTAGTAGTAGTAGTAGTAGTAGTAGTAGTAGGCCTGTTAGTAGTAGTAGTAGTAGTAGTAGTAGACCTGTTAGTAGTAGTAGTAGTAGTAGTAGACCTGGTAGTAGTAGTAGTAGTAGTAGTAGTAGACCTGGTAGTAGTAGTAGACCTGGTAGTAGTAGACCTGTTAGTAGTAGACCTGTTAGTACTAGTAGTAGTAGCTGCTTTCAGTTTAGTTGTGTTTTCTTGAGAAAGATGCAAGCTGGGTTACACCAGTAATAGCGGTCTCAGAAGTTGTATTTCTGTTTAGCTTAAAACTAATGTACCATTAGGCTGCAAGTGTTAAAGGTGTTGTTTTTTTATTTTTTTAAGTCCAGTGTACAAGTGGTCAAAATGAGTCTCTCTGGGGAGAAAGAAGAGATTGAAGAGGAAGCCACTGCTTCTAGAATGAGTCCCTCAGGGAGTGAGGGAGCGTTGTCCCTTAAAAGGAGTTTTCCTGCAGAGCAGGACACTGACAGGAAACTTAAGAGGTAAGATCATGTAACAACTATCGAACAAGTCAGTATTGTTATGATTTGTCTTTATTTCATGCAATAGATCAAGTGAATCAGGCATTTTGTTGGAGACACATTTAATATCTCACTAACCTATACCAAGCTGTGATGTGCATTTAGACTGCTGACAATTATAAAGTAACCCTTAAAAAAAAAACTCCATGTTGGAAGTTAATATCCAGCTCTAAACAGGATGAAGACACAGAGACCAGTCTCACCTGTACCTAGCTGTGTCTCCATGAAGAGTGACCAGTCGATGGGAACTCCTATTCTCTTTAGGAAAGCAGAACTTTCCACTGAGCAAAGGTGAGATCTGAGACTATTCTTTCAAATCTGCATTCATGGGAAATATTGGAAATGCAAAAGTAAAAACATCTGAAGTGTTAAAACTGTTCTATTTTGGAAACACACATCCTGATTTTAAACACTTAAATAGGATCACGACAGACAGACCAGTCTCACCTGTACCTAGCTGTGTCTCCATGAAGAGTGACCAGTCGATGGGAACTCCTATTCTCTTTAGGAAAGCAGAACTTTCCACTGAGCAAAGGTGAGATCTGAGACTATTCTTTCAAATCTGCATTCATGGGAAATATTGGAAATGCAAAAGTAAAAACATCTGAAGTGTTTAAACTGTTCTATTTTGGAAACACACATCGTGATTTTAACCACTTAAATAGGATCACGACAGACAGACCAGTCTCACCTGTACCTAGCTGTGTCTCCATGAAGAGTGACCAGTCGATGGGAACTCCTATTCTCTTTAGGAAAGCAAAACTTTCCACTGAGCAAAGGTGAGACCTGATAAATAACATGGTGTTTGATTATGCCATTTCCTTTTATTCAGCATCTTATGTATAGATAAAGACTGATGTTATTGCTCTCTGTGCTCATTTTTACCCAGCAGTATCTCTGAGGAGAATGACCAGTCAATGGCTTACCAACCCAGAGTCCCTACTGATGACAATGTGTGAGTGATCGCAGTTTGCACAGCATCCTACCTGTTGGTCATAAAATTTGATCTGATCTTCATCTAGGTCACAACAACAGACAAACACAGTCTGCTTAAACTAATAACACACAAACAAGTACACGTTTTCATGTCTTTATTGAACACATTGTGTAAACATTCACAGTGCAGGGTGTAAAAAGTAAAAAGTATTTTTGTAGTTGTGGATCAGACCAGCACAACGGTCAGGAGGAATTTTGTACCATTCCTCTTTACAAAACTGTTTCAGTTCAGCAATATTCTTGGGATGTCTGGTGTGAACCGCTCTCTTGAGGTCATGCCACAGCATCTCAAACAGGTTCAGGTCAGGACTCTGACTGGGCCTCTCCAGAAGGCGTATTTTCTTCTGTTGAAACCATTCTGTTGATTTACTTCTGTGTTTTGGGTTGTTGTCATGTTGCATCACCCAACTTCTGTTGAGCTTCAATTGGCGGACAGATAGCCTAACATTCTCCTGCAAAATGTCTTGATTAAACTTGGGAATTCATGTTTCCGTCGATGATAGCAAGCTGTCCAGGCCCTGAGGCAGCCCCAAACCATGATGCTCCCTCCACCATACTTTACAGTTGGGATGAGGTTTTGATGTTGGTGTGCTGTGCCTTTTTTTCTCCACACATAGTGTTCTGTGTTCCTTCCAAACAACTCAACTGTAGTTTCATCTGTCCACAGGATATTATGCCAGTAGCGCTGTGGAACATCCAGGTGCACTTTTGCAAACTTCAGACGTGCAGCAATGTTTTTTTTTTGCAGCAGTGGCTTCTTCCGTGGTGTCCTCTCATGAACGCCATTCTTGTTCAGTGTTTTATGTATCGTAGACTCGTCAACAGAGATGTTAGCATGTTCCAAAGATTTCTATAAGTCTTTAGCTGACACTCTAGGATTCTTCTTAACCTCATTGAGCATTCTGCACTGTGCTCTTGCAGTCATCTTTGCAGGACGGCCACTCCTAGGGAGAGTAGCAACAGTGCTGAACTTTCTCCATTTATAGACAATTTGTCTTATCGTGGACTGATGAACATCAAGGCTTTTAGAGATAGTTTTGTAATCTTTTCCAGCTTTACGCAAGTCAACAATTCTTAATCTTAGGTCTTCTGAGATCTCTTTTGTTCGAGGCATGGTTCACATCAGACAATGCTTCTTGTGAATAGCAAACTCAAATTTTGTGAGTTTTTTTAATAGGGCAAGGCAGCTCTAACCAACATCTCCAATCTCGTATCATTGATTGGACTCCAGGTTAGCTGACTCCTGACTCCAATTTGCTTTTGGAGAAGTCATTAGACTAGGAGTTCACATACTTTTTCCAACCTACACTGTGAATGTTTAGAAGATGTATTCAATATAGACAAGAAAAATATAATAATTTGTGTGTTATTTGTTTTTACACTGTTTGTCTATTGTTGTGACTTAGATGAAGATCCGATCAAATTTGATGACCAATTTATGCAGAAATACAGGTAATTCTAAAGGGTTCACATACTTCTTCTTGCCACTGTAGGTACCCAACAGAAGTCCAGGAGAAAATGAAATCCTACTTGAAGAATAGGGCATATACTTTCTTTGAGGGCATTGAGGATCAAGCCAAAAAAACACCTCTTAACAACATCTACACAGAGCTCTACATCACACACGGTGGAAGTGGTGAGGTCAATTATGAACATGAGGTGAGACAGATTGAGGCAGCATGCAGGTTTCCCGTAGAACAAGAGACATCAATCCAACTCAATGATATCTTCAGACCCTTACCTGGACAAGACAAGCCTATCAGAACAGTGCTGACAAAGGGAGTTGCTGGCATTGGAAAAACATTGTCTGTGCTGAAGTTCATGTTGGACTGGGCTGAAGGAAAAGCAAACCAAGACATCCAGATCATCTTTCCACTTCCTTTTCGGGATCTGAACTTGAGAGATACAAATCAAAGTCTGATAAAACTACTTGATCACTCCTTTTTAAAAACAAAAGAATCAGAAATCTCAGAAAATGAAAATATTGTGTTTGTTTTTGATGGTCTGGATGAATGTCGCCTTCCTCTGGACTTCCAGAATAATAAGATCTGCAGTGATGTCACAGAGTCGACTTCAGTGGATGTGTTGCTGACAAACCTCATCAAAGGGAATCTGCTTCCCTCTGCTCACATTTGGATAACCTCCCGACCTGCAGCAGCCAAACAGATCCCTCCTGAGTGTGTTGACCAGGTGACAGAGGTACGAGGGTTCAATGACCCACAGAAAGAGGAGTACTTCAAGAAGAGAATCGGTGAGGAGAACTTGGCCAGCAGAATCATCTCACACATAAAGACGTCAAGGAGCCTCCACATCATGTGCCACATTCCAGTGTTCTGTTGGATTTCAGCCACTGTCCTAGAGAGACTATTGGTTGAAGCAGAGAGTCAAGAGATCCCCAAGAATCTAACTCAAATGTACGCTCACCTCACGATCTTCCAGTCGAAACTGAGGAGTCAGAAGTATCCTGTAGAGCATGCCAACGATTCTCACTGGGATAAAGAGATGATTCTGGCACTGGGAAAACTGGCTTTTCAACAGCTAGAAAAAGGCCATCTGATATTCTATGAGGAAGACCTGAGAGAGTGTGGCATTGATATCAAGGATGCATCTGTGTACTCTGGAGTGTGCACTCAGGTCTTCAGGGAAGAGTCTGGGCTTAACCAGATAAAGGTGTACTGCTTTGTACATCTGAGTATCCAGGAGTTTCTGGCTGCACTATATGTGTTCCTCATGTTCACTAACGACAACAACAATCTGATGGCTAAAGAGAGATCCCTCCGCAACAAAAACAGTCTATACCAAGATGCAGTGGACAAGGCCTTGCGGTTTGAAAATGGCCATCTGGACCTTTTCCTCCGCTTCCTTCTAGGCCTTTCACTGCAGTCCAATCAGCATCTCCTACAAGGCCTACTGACAAAGCCAGGAAGCGGCTCACAGAGCAACAACGAAACAATAAATTACATCAAGGAGAAGATCAGGAAGAACCTCCGTCTGGAGAGGTGCATCAATCTGTTCCACTGTCTGAATGAACTGAATGACCATTCTCTAGTGGAGGAGATCCAAAGCTACCTGAGATCAGGAAGTCTCTCAAAATCTAAACTCTCATCTGGACAGTGGTCAGCTCTGGTCTTCATGTTGCTGACCTCCGAGAAGCTGGATGTGTTCGACCTGAAGAAATACATCAGATCAGATGCATCTCTTCTCAAACTTCTCCCAGTTGTCAGATCCTCTAGAACAGCCCTGTAAGTACTTAGTCAAATTACATTCCAGACAGCATGCTAATGTAACATAATAATGAACATCAGTTTGAATTACTAGTTAGGCTGCCAACTCAAGCCCAAAGGCAGGATTTATTTGTTGGCACCTGGGTATCTTAAGATGCAGCTATGTTTTCCACAGGCTGAATGAATGTAAACTTACCAAGAAAAGCTGTGAGACACTGGCTTCTGTTCTCAAATCAAATTCATGCTGTCTGAGAGTGCTGGACATGAGTGGCAATAAACTCCAGGATTCAGGAGTGAAGCTGCTCTCTGCTGGACTGGAGGATCCACACTGTAAACTGGAGACATTGAAGTGAGTGACTTTGACTGTTTCCACTGCAGAGGAAAGGGGATGTTGTAATTATAGAGATGTAACTTCTTCATGTTGTAAATGTAGTTATAGATTTGTGTGGATTACTTAGCCGCATGATCTATCTCCAGGTTGAATGATTCCAACCTAACTGAGAAATCCTTTGAGGTGGTGGCTTCAACTCTCAGCTTAAACACTTAAAGTTTGATAGAGCTAGACTTGGAGGAAATTAGCTTGAGGATTCAAGAGTGAGATTCATCTGTGCTGGACTTGAGAATCCACAATGTAAATTGGAGACACTGAAGTAAAACTATCCCTCATTAAATCAAATTGTATTGGTCGAATGCACATATTTAGCAGATGTTATTGCGGGTGTAGCGAAACTATTGTGTTCCTAGCTCCAACAGTGCAGTAATATCTAACAATTCACAACAATACAAACACATGTAAAAGAATGGAATTAAGAAATAAATAAATATGAGGAGGAGCAATGTCGGAGTCCGGAGTATAAATAATATATATGTACATGTCACAGGAGGTTGGTGGGACCTTAATTGGGGAGGACGGGCTCATGGTAATGGCTGGGGCGCAATTAGTGGAATGGTATGAAATACATCAAACACATGTTTTCCATATGTTTTATGCCATTCTATTTGCTCTGTTCCAGACATTATTATGAGCAGTCCTTCCCTCAGCAGCCTCCACTCGTATGTGTGATGGGATGTATAGACATTAAGGACAGTATGTGGATAGAATATTTAGTATATCTGTAGAATACGTACAGTAGGATAGAATAGTGTATATACAGCACTAGTTGAATAGGATGGCCTTGACTAGAATACAGTATATACATATGAAATGAGTAAAACAGTATGTAAACATTGTTAAAAGGACCAGTGTTCCATTATTAAAGTGATCAGTGATTCTACGTCTATTTACATAGGGCACCAACCGTTAACGTGCAGGGTTGAGTAACCGGGTGGTAGCCGGCTAGTGACAGTGACGAAGTTCAGGGCAGTGTACTGGGTGGAGTCCGGCTAGTGATGGCTAGATAAGTCTTTTGACCTTGAGATAGAATCTGTTTTTCATTCTCTCTGTCCCATCTTTGACGCACCTGTACTGCTCTTGTCTTCTGTATGATAGCGGGGTGAACAGGCCGTGGCTCGAGTGGTTGATGTCCTTGATGATATTTGTGTCCTTCTTGTGACATCGGGTGCTGTAGGTGTCCTGGAGGGAAGGCAGTGTGCCCCTGGTGATGCGTTGGGCAGACCGCGCCACCCTCTGGAGAGCCCTGAAGTTAAGAGCGGTGCAGTTGCCATACCAGGTGGTAACACAGCCCGACAGGATGCTCTCAATTGTGCATCTGTAAAAGTTTGTGTGGGTCTTAGGTGCCAAGCCACATTTCTTCAGCCTCTGAGGTTGAAGAGGCGCTGTTGCACCTTCTTCACCACACTGTCTGTGTGGGTGGACCATTTCAGATTGTACACAGTGATGTGTACACCGAGGAAGTTTAAGCTTTTCACCTTCTCCACTACGGCCCATCGATGTGGATAGGCCGTCTCCTGAAGTCCACAATCAGCTCCTTCATTTTGTTGATGTCGAAGGAGAGGTTATTTTTCTGGCACCACTCCGCCAGGGCCCTCATCTCCTTCATGTAGTCTGTCTCGTCATTGTTGGCAATCAGGCTTACTACTGTTGCGTCGTCTGGAAACTTGATGAATGAGTTGGAGACTGCCTGGTATGGCAACTGTTCGACCTCCGAACGCAAGGCACTATGGAGGGTAGTGCGAACGGCCCAGTACATCAATGGGGCCAAGCTTCCTGCCATCCAGGACCCCTATACCAGGCGGTGTCAGAGGAAGGCCCTAAAAATTGTCAAAGACTCCAGCCACCCTAGTCATAGACTGTTCTCTCTGCTACCGCACTGCAAGCGGTACCGGAAAACCAAGTCTAGGTCCAAGAGGCTTCTAAACCATAAGACTCCTGAACATCTAATCAAATGGCTACCAAGACTATTTGCATTGCCCCCTTTACACCACTGCTACTCTCAGTTGTTATCTATGCACATTCACTTTAATAACTCTACCTACATGTACATATTACCTCAACTAACCGGTGCCCCCGCACATTGACTTTGTATCGGTACCCCCCTGTATATAGTCTCGCTATTGTTATTTTACTGCTGCTCTTTAATTACTTGTTACTTTTGTTTCTTAATCTTATCCCTATTTTTTTAAACTACATTGTTGGTTAGGGGCTCGTAAGTAAGCATTTCATGTAAGGTCTACACCTGTTGTATTCGGTGCATGTGACTAATACAATTTGATTTGCTTTGAGACGTGCGTGGGGAAGGGGGCTGAGCACACACCCTTGTGGGGCCCCAGTGTTGAGGATCAGCAAAGTGGAGGAGTTGTTTCCTACCTTCACTACCTGGGGGCAGCCCGTCAGGAATCTAGGACCCGGTTTCACAAAGTGGGGTTCAGACCAAGCTCCCCTATCTTAATGATGATCTTGGAGAATACTATGATGTTGGAGGCTGAGCTGTAGTCAATGACTTTTACTTACGATTCACTTTGGCTCGGGATTTAATCCAAAGCAGTGCACTCGACAGCTAACAATGTGACTTTTAAAGGTAATTTATGCTTGAGTGGACATGTTCTACATTTACAGTGAATGGGATCTCTACAAAACTTTGGGGAAATGTTGTTGACTATCCAGTGCTCTGCTCTATAACGAACCTTGATTGAATTCCTCATGTCACTATTTCAATTTTTTATCTTTAATTCGGCATTGTTGAAAAAGGACCGTGTGTTAGCATTTCACTGTTAGTCTACACCTGTTGTCTACGAAGCATGTGAGAAATGTAATTAGATTTGATTTGATCCTGGCCTTGGTCTCTGATGTAGCAGAATTGAAGACAATTGTCAGCAGCTTGTATCATTGTCTGTAGATGTGTCATGGAGTATGTACAATTATCACTTTAAATTATGACAGGAAAGGGAAAGGGGGATACCTAGTCAGTTGTACAACTGAATGCATTTAACTGAAATGTGTCTTCCGCATTAACCCAACCCCTCTGAATCAGAATCGGGGCACCAGTCCATTATTTAACAAAATTGGTCAGTTTAGTTGTGTTCATTTCAATTCAGTAAAAGGTTCAACATTGTTCAACATATGACATTAAAATGACACTGCTGCAGATGCTAAATGTACATTTTCTGGAATATTTTATATTGTGGAACTTTTCTGCCTCACCTTCCGCAGGCTGGTGGGCTGCAGCATCACAGAGGAGGGCTGTGCTTCTCTTGCTTCAGCTCTGAGGTCAAACCCCTCCCACCTGAAGGAGCTGGACCTGAGTGGAAATACTCCAGGAGACTCTGGAGTAAAGCTGCTCTCTTCTCTACGAGAGGATCCCCTTTATAAACTGGAGACACTGAGGTGAGTTTTACTGATCAGTTTCATGAGCACACTGATGTAGTGATCAGTAAGCCATTGTAGACATCCAGACACTGAGTCATATTCAACAAATGCTAGTTTCTTATTGGATAAATTCAGGTAGTCCCTGCCTGTTTTGTTCTGTGTTCTTCTCTTTGATGTGTAGTGAATAGGACCCCTATATGTCTATGCTGCTGTATGTGGACTTAGATCCACTTCCCTTCTTTCCTTCCCAGGTTAAATGATTGACAGCTCCCTGAGAGTCAGTGAAGGAATGGCCTCAGCGCCAAGTCCTTGGTTGTGGGAGTGCCCTGCAGTTAATGCTTCGGGGACAGTTACAAAATTAATTTCAAAGTGCATGAATGTAAATATTCAATGCTTCGAATCAACGATGATAGCTCCTTGAATCCCTCAATCAATCAGCCCTGGCAAAGTGGTGCCAGGAAAATAACCTCAACAAACACATCACCGGGGGCATACTGCCTGCCCTCCAGGACATCTACAGCACCCGGTGTCACAGGAAGGCCAAGAAGATCATCAAGGATCTCAGCCACCCGAGCCACGACCTGTTCACCTCGCTACCATGTAGAAGGTCGGAGACAGTACAGGTGCATCAAAGCCAGGACAGAGACTGAAAAAAGGCTTTTATCTCCAGGCCATCAGACTGTTAAATACGGGGAGGGGTGGGTAGGTGTAGCTGGAGAAATGGGATGAGAGGTTGAGACACACTTTTCTGTTTTCTTGTTTGAATATTGTACCGGTGTTGTTTTTGTTGCTTGTTAGTTTAGTGTGTGTTCTGTTAGCTCAGTAAAAAGCCGTCCTTTTATGCCATCATGTCTTTACACATTGACTGTAGTTCAATGCTACTATAGACAGCTTCTTAATCTCAACCTTATAGTCTTCCTAGTAACTCTACATCTTACCAGACTGTGTTTCAGTGTATTAGATGTCTCAGGATTGTCTTGTGTTGTACACTGCTTTGATTTTTATTGTAGCACCTTCGCTTTTTTTTTTTTATGTAGAATTTCTTACATTCTATGGTAAACTGTTTCATTTTCTTTATGAAGTAAAGCTGTTATTCATATTGCCGTGTGACATTGTGTCCATCTGTGATTAATTGAATTACAGCAATGAATAGGTCTACCTGTGTGGACTCAAGGCCATTAAGGTGTTCTCTGCTGGTCCAACAAAAATGTATTTGACAAAAACATTTCACTGCTATACCATATTTTCAAAATACTATATCAAGCAGCTAGGTCCAGTGACTATTGCTGCCCAAACCTGAATCTAAAATAACCAAAAAAACGGTATTATCCCAAGTCACCAAACAATGAAGTGGATCTGAAAACAGGCTAGATGTTTTACTATTAAATACATTTTATTACACAAGCGAATAATGCCAGTCTGGCCTTTTCACAGAAAGACAACTCTGAACATCTCATTGTGGGTCTTCTGGTTGGTCAGTAAAGCAGAGAGACATGCAGTCTCAGCAGCTGCTTACTGCAGTGTGTGTGTGTGTGTGTGTAAAGACCAATATATTGGACAGATAGATACTTCCTCCCCCACCATTAGTCCCCCTCCCTTCCCTCCCATATTTCCTCCTCAGCCCCAGTTATGTTGGTCTTCCTCTGTGGTGGTCAGTATGTCAGTAACCAGGCCGGTGCCAATAGTTTTGTTGCCATCTCTGAGAGTGAACCGTTGACCTTTCTCTAGAATCATAGGCTGGCGCAGCGTGAGGGTCAGAGATGTGTCTTCACCTGGCATCACCATGTCCTGTTAGAGAGAAGAGGGGCAGTCTTTCCTCAAAGAAGGTAAAACACTGGACTATGGTGCACACTATTTTAGAATACACAAATAACAGTAAAAAAAGATTGACCATTTCAAAGGTGACAGATGGACACAAACCTTGTCTCCAGCCAGACAGACCCTGCAGGCCATGTCCCAGGTGAGTGAGAACATGACTGGCATGAAGTTACTGACAAAGGGCTTGTGTCTGCCTCCCTCCTCCTTACTCAGAACATAGACCTGGGATGAAGAGAAGGTTTAACAAAAGGTTGTACATTCAATTTAAATTCAACATAACATATCCTAACCTTGGACTACTAGAACAATTCACTAGTACATAAACACAAATAATATACCCTAGCTGTAGACAGACATGGGCCACAAATAATATACACTAGCTGTAGACAGACATGCATTTCATTTTACTAACTGTTCCAAATAGATAAGATAGTCAAATTTAAAACGCTGAATAGAGGCAAATTATTTCAGAAGACTATATACAGGTAGTACTAGACTACGCATAGGGTACAACAACAGTTCACACTCCTCTAGGGCTGCTAGCTGAAGATACAGACCTGAATTATGATACAGACCTGGACTTCATTTATGACAAGATACAGACCTGGGCTTTATTTATTACATGATACAGACCTGGGCTTTATTTATTACATGATACAGACCTGGACTTCATTTATGACATGATACAGACCTGGATTTAATTTATTTATATGATACAGACCTGGATTTAATTTATTTATATGATACAGACCTGGGCTGTATTTATTACATGATACAGACCTGGATTTAATTTATTTATATGATACAGACCTGGATTTAATTTATTTATATGATACAGACCTGGGCCTGGACTTTCTGGTGGGGCTGGATGGAGCCTGGTTTGCTCATCACCATCCCTCTCCTAATGTCCTCCCTCTTCAGCCCTCGGACCAGAGCCCCCAGGTTATCTCCTGCCTCCGCTCTGTCCAGAGACTGGTGGAACATCTCAATGCCTGGGGAGGAGAGAGGGGAAGAAAGAGATGGTAAAGGGAGGTTAAGGGAGACCAATTCGACTCAGAATGGTGGTGTGTTTGGAGGTTTTGGATGGAGTTGAGGGGTTACCAGAGGGCTATTTTGAGTAACTCTTTCCAGTAGTCTTATTAGAGGGTAATTGGTGCTAGAAGTGCAGTGGAGCAACTGTTGGAGTTGTAACTTGGTATTAGAGCTAGTTCTATCAGTACTCTGTACTAGGGGTTAGGGCTAGTTCTGTCAGTACTATGTCTTAGGGGTTAGGGCTGGTTCTGTCAGTACTCTGTACTAGAGGTTAGGGCTAGTTCTGTTAGTACACTGTACTAGGGGTGAGGGCTAGTTCTGTTAGTACACTGTACTAGGGGTGAGGGCTAGTTCTGTCAGTACTCTGTACTAGGGGTTAGGGCTAGTTCTGTCAGTACACTGTACAAGGGGTTAGGGCTAGTTCTGTCAGGACTGCGTACTAGGGGTGAGGGCTAGTTCTGTTGTACACTGTACTAGGGGCGAGGGCTAGTTCTGTCAGTACTCTGTACTAGGGGTTAGGGCTGGTTCTGTCAGTACACTGTACAAGGGGTTAGGGCTAGTTCTGTCAGTACACTGTACTAGGGGTGAGGGCTAGTTCTGTCAGTACACTGTACTAGGGGTGAGGGCTAGTTCTGTCAGTACTCTGTACGAGGGGATAGGGCTAGTTCTGTCAGTACTCTGTACTAGGGGTGAGGGCTAGTTCTGTCAGTACTCTGTACTAGGGGTGAGGGCTAGTTCTGTCAGTACTCTGTACTAGGGGTGAGGGCTAGTTCTGTCAGTACTCTGTACTAGGGGTGAGGGCTAGTTCTGTCAGTACTCTGTACTAGGGGTGAGGGCTAGTTCTGTCAGTACTCTGTACTAGGGGTGAGGGCTAGTTCTGTCAGTACTCTGTACTAGGGGTGAGGGCTAGTTCTGTCAGTACTCTGTACTAGGGGTGAGGGCTAGTTCTGTCAGTACTCTGTATGAGGGGTTAGGGCTAGTTCTGTTAGTACACTGTACTAGGGGTGAGGGCTAGTTCTGTCAGTACTCTGTACTAGGGGTTAGAGCTGGTTCTGTCAGTACACTGTACAAGGGGTTAGGGCTTGTTCTGTCAGGACTGCGTACTAGGGGTGAGGGCTAATTCTGTTAGTACACTGTACTAGGGGTGAGGGCTAGTTCTGTCGGTACACTGTACTAGGGGTGAGGGCTAGTTCTGTCAGTACACTGTACCAGGGGTGAGGGCTAGTTCTGTCAGTACACTGTACCAGGGGTGAGGGCTAGTTCTGTCAGTACACTGTACTAGGGGTGATGGCTAGTTCTGTCAGTACTCTGTATGAGGGGATAGGGCTAGTTCTGTTAGTACACTGTACTAGGGGTGAGGGCTAGTTCTGTCAGTACTGTGTACTAGGGGTGAGGGCTAGTTCTGTCAGTACTAGGGGTGAGGGCTAGTTCTGTCAGTACTAGGGGTGAGGGCTAGTTCTGTCAGTACACTGTACTAGGGGTGAGGGCTAGTTCTGTCAGTACTCTGTGCTAGGGGTGAGGGCTAGTTCTGTCAGTACACTGTACTAGGGGTGAGGGCTAGTTCTGTCAGTACTCTGTACTAGGGGTTAGGGCTAGTTCTGTCAGTAATCTACTAGGGGTTAGGGCTAGTTCTGCAAGAACACTGTACTAGGGGTTAGGGCTAGTTCTGCAACTACACTGTACTAGGGGTTAGGGCTAGTTCTGCAACTACACTGTACTAGGGGTTAGGGCTTGTTCTGTCAGTCCACTGTGACAATGAACAGCAATTAGTGTTAAACTGTACTTACAGGAATAATTCTAGCAATATGAACACAGTAATATGAACAGTTTTACAGCACGTTACCTGGGTGCTACAGCTCTAAAACTGGAAGAATGAAAGCTCTATGAATGACAAAAAATAGAATTGTTTGAAATGAATTGAAAAACAACCTTTCTATAGTGGTGTGCCTCCCCATTCACCTACCAGTGACCACAGACTTGAAGGCACGGTTGTGCCCCACAAACTCACAGTCGTCGCCCTTCTTAATGACGCCCCTCTCCAAAGTGCCAGTCACCACCGTACCCCTGCCTGAAAGAGGGATGAATGAAGACATGTTTAATAAATCGTTTTGATACCCAGAGGGAGACGTGGTTAGACAACAGCAGACAGATCAGAACAGAGACATGAGTACTGACAGCTGACGGGACAACTATATCATACGTGCATCAATAAAATAAACGGTGAAACAGAAAGGTACAAAGGAGACTGATACAAGAGCTTCCAAACAGTTACTCTTCCTAAGTCCCACAACGACAGGGAGAGGAAAACGGCATGTTTTCTGTACATCACAAAACACATGCAGCACAGACATAACTGAATCATTTCAAAGTTGTTTTATCAAGATAGCTCAGTGGCTACGGAAACCGTTGTCAAACACTGCGATGAGCCTAGCAGGGGGGCAGGCTCTGTACGCATGGGACAGTGGGATCCTATAGCAGTGTGTGGTCATGTTTTCATTAGGAAACGCCTATCTGAAGTGCACAGTGGAAGAGCTTGAATTTATTCCTGCACTACTTACAAATTATTTTTTTAAAGGTTAAATGGTTAACAATGAGTCAGGTCGATGACAGTGAGGAGAGGAAACCATCTAGTGGCAACACTGCTTTTTAACTAAATGACAAATCTGGGTTTCTTTACAATTTGAGCTAGTTCTCAGTCACCTGGGATCGAGTAGACTCCCTCGATGGGCAGCAGGAAGGGCTTCTCCAGCTCTCTCTTGGGCAGAGGGACGTATTCATCCACAATCTCTAGGAGCTTCAGCACTGCGTTCACCCCCAGGTCAGGCTGTTTGTTCTGGGAGGGGAGTTTAGATGAGGTGAGACAACAGGGAAGGTTTCACCTAAAAGCTAGCCTCGTAATTACCAGACTGATTACTGCTGCACTGTCTGGAAGGGAGGCCGCTTGGGCCGAGAGGCGTTGCACAATACAAATTCAAAAAGTGATTGGATCACCTTCAACCAATCAGACAAAAAGAGGCCACAGTGCTGCATGTTTTGGAAGTAACACAAGCACTTGCCATCTTTCAAGAGGAAGGCATCTCGAACACCAGGACAAATCGGCTAAATGAGCCAAAAAAAGGCAGAGAAATTTATACAGGTCAACATGAGGTTAACATAGATATTGCAGCCCAACATCAGCCAGGGGTATATCTTAGGAATTTGCACCTGTTTTTGCCAAACCGTAGCGATGATAGAGATTAGGGTACTTTATCAGATTCAATACAGAGTAAGTCTTGTTACAGTAACCTCAAAAATCTGGGATTTGAGCCTTCAGTTCTCTAATTTAGATGAGATGCTTTCACACAGAACGCAGCAGCTCTGATAGGGAGTTTATATAGCAGAGTTCAGACTGTCATGTAAGGCTTTATATTTATCCATCATGCGTTGTCTACTGCCTGTCAGCAACGGCGCTACATGTCCGTCATCAACTAAACCACCCCCATAGTTCAGAGGATGCTGATTGGTCCGAAGCAACAGTGATAGAAAAGGCGGGGCTCATGCTGTCGCAGCCCTACCAGACTGATATCCCTGCCAGACTGATATCCCTGCAGCGTTTAATGTAAGCTTGCGGGGTCAGGCGGATTTGTGAGGCTACCTAAAAGGACAACATTGAAATAAGTCAGTTGACTTTGTGTTTTTAAACATGAATTATTTTGTATCTATTATTGTACCAACATGGCTGAAGCAACATGTTGGTACCTATCCGATAGCCTATCAACTGATAGCCTATCCGAAGTTGTGAGGTTCTTCTGTCACCGCCACAACCCTGCCTCGTAGCATGCACTCACCTCCAGGGCACAGAGGGCCGAGCCGATGACGACGGGCGTGTTCTCGCCGTCGTAGCCAAACTCTGTGAGCAGCTCTCTGATCTCCAGCTCAACCAGCTCCAGCATCTCCTTGTCCTCCACCGCATCTGCCTTGTTCACAAACACCACCACGTGCTCCACGCCGATCTGCCTGGCCAGCAGGAGGTGCTCCCTGGTCTGGGGCATCTGTCCGTCTGTGGCCGCCACCACCAGGATGCAGCCGTCCAGCTGAGCCGTGCCTGTGATCATGTTCTGTAGGAGAAAGGTCAACATGTCACCTTTCATACTGTCATTCTCTATTTCTTTACCTTTCATTCTGAACACTGAGGAAGAGCCTGCTAGTCACCATCTCTCTGTACTGTTTATACCTGCTGTATCCCATGACTAATCAACGTGGGTTTGATCCCGTGCTCCTAACCTCATTACAATTCTAGTCCCGAAATCACAAAGCGTCTCAGTAGGAGTGGAGTTCTAGGATCGGTTTTGCCTTTTAAATTACAGACCTACCAACCACTTCAGCACGGCGGCAGCACCCCCAGCACCGCAGATACATTTTTTTTATAAGTTTGTCATTTAGCAGACGCTCTTATCCAGAGCGACTTACAGGCACAATTAGGGTTAAGTGCCTTGCTCAAGGGCCCAGACATATTTTTCACCTATTCGGCTCTGGGATTTGAACCAGCGGCCTTTCGGTTACTGGCCCAACGCTGTCGGTTACTGACACCCACACTGCTGAAATCATAGGCCAATGCACATTTTGATGCCTAATAATGATGTTGGCAGAAGACTGCTTCAGCAGGAATGGTATGCTATAGACTGTTAAAGGTACTTGGTCATTGGCTGCTCTTCAGCAGTTAACTACAAATATGAGTGGTGCTGATGTAGGCCAAAGGTTGGGTAGGGGGAGGTCCGGAGCGGTTTAGTCAACTTCCCCCTCAGGAAGTTGGAGCATTTAGCAATTTTGAAAAACCTGTAACTGCCATTTCCTGAAACCTAGAGTCTTAAATTATATCAAACAATGTAGCCAACACAGAAGTCTTGTTTGAGATTAAATAAAACTGAAGTGGTCTCAATGAAGCTTTCAGCATTTTTCTAGGTTCAATTTAGGGGTAATGATTATTCTAATAAATAGTTGTCTTTATGTGGATAGTCTAGTGAAAATGTAAACTGTCTTAATTTTGTTTGGGGAGAAAACGTTATTCCTCACACATCTAGTTCCCTACCCGTATTCCTCACACATCCATTACCCTACCCGTATTCCTCACACATCCATTACCCTACCCGTATTCCTCACACATTCAGTTCCCTACCTGTATTCCTCACACATCCAGTTCCCTACCTGTATTCCTCACACATCCATTACCCTACCCGTATTCCTCACACATCCATTACCCTACCCGTATTTCTCACACATCCAGTTTCCTACTCGTATTTCTCACACATCCAGTTTCCTACTCGTATTCCTCACACATCCAGTTCCCTACCCGTATTTCTCACACATCCAGTTCCCTACCCGTATTTCTCACACATCCAGTTCCCTACCCGTATTTCTCACACATCCATTACCCTACCCGTATTCCTCACACATCCATTACCCTACCCGTATTCCTCACACATCCATTACCCTACCCGTATTTCTCACACATCCAGTTTCCTACCCGTATTTCTCACACATCCAGTTCCCTACCCGTATTTCTCACACATCCAGTTTCCTACTCGTATTCAAGGTCTCAGAGCGAGTGACGTCACCAATTGAAACGCTATTAGCACGCATCCCGCTAGCTAACTAGCCATTTCACACCAGTTACACGTGCATGGTACACAAAATGCATGCAGATTGGCAGGTCTGAAATTAGTGAATAAGAGGGAGGAACTGATCCTAGATCAGCACTCCTACTGAGACTTTGAAAACGGGCCTCGGGGTCTGGATAAGCAATATGCCGAACATCCCTGTGCCGTATACCCATCCAATCCTGTCAGATCTTCTTAAGCCCACAGAGGGGTTTGCCTGACTCCTCAAACTGAATTCTTCCACTGCTCTATGTTCGCTACATACTTCAGTCTGAGACTATCATCATTGAAGTGGTTTGTGGTGACGTCAAAATGAGGGGTGTTGTACAAAAAAGTAATCAGTGATTTGATCGTCTAAATCAAATCAAGGTTTTTGTCACGTGCACCGAATACAACACGTGTAGACCTTACAGTGAAATGCTTACTTACAGGCTCTAACCAATAGTGCAAAAAAAACAAAAAAACAATCATAAATAAAAAAAGGTATTAGGTGAACAATAGGTAAGTAGTGTCTTACCAATCAGAGTAGCAAAGCCAATGACGAAGTTTCAAAACATCACTTTACCCACATGTGTTCTGGCTCTGGCCTAACCCATCAGTTTCTGGGACCAATCAGAATGGTTACAACGTGTTTGTGTTCTAGAAATCGTCAGGTAGGTACTCAGATCCAGGCAATAAAACTCTCGTCCGTGGACGTAGCGTGTCATTTGGCCAGAGCAAGGAGTTTGGGTAGCCAGGCAACAGAGCGGTACGGGTTTGGGGTGGATTTTAGAATGGGAATAACATGTGTGTTTGGCGCTTGTGTTACCTTGACGTAGTCAGCATGGCCCGGGCAGTCTGTGTGTGCATAGTGTCTGTTGGCTGTGGTGTACTCTACATGGGATGCATTGATGGTGATGCCCCTGGCCTTCTCCTCTGGGGCATTGTCAATGTCCTCATACTTCTTATAGCGGGCGCCTCCAGCCTCAGCCAGCACTGGGAACCACAAAGGCTCAATTAGAAACATACAATAGCATCATATATAGAGAACACACAGCATCTGACAGAACATTGTTATTTTGCTGGCAGATGCTTTGATTGGTCAACAGTCCACAGTAACTCAGTGGGTTTCAAGCACGCTTATCTGTTAAGTTTCAATTCAATAATACAGATGTAAAATGAGAAAGATGACATCAGTTACCTTTGGTGATGGCAGCCGTTAGAGTTGTCTTGCCATGGTCGACATGGCCGATCGTGCCAATGTTCACATGGGGCTTGTCTCTGGCGTATGTTTTCTTGGCCTTGGCCTCTGCTGCAAAGTTCCGCCGAGTAAATGGCACTGCACACTGGGAGAGAAAAAGGATGAAGAAGAGTGTGTGATGGACAGTAGGGCCAGAAGACACATATGGGCAGGTGATCAGTCAAAAAAGGCAATTGTGAACCCAGTTCTTGCCCACCCAATGTATTACTAAAACCAGCAAATATTACTACCCACTAGGACTGCGATTTTATATCCCCGATTGGTTATCTATAGGATGTGTGAATGACTGCATACTCAAAACACTGTCTAGGTACTCACCAGTTTATAGGAGCTGTGCAGGAGACCCGGTGAGGAAAGCTGAAGGGCTGGAACAATAACATGCATTTAGTAAACAGGTGGACTCTGAGACCGTCGACTGTGTCAAGAGACGTCGCTAGCTAAATATCACAAGGTGTACATTCATGGCTTAGGGCCATCTAGCTTCGTACTGCAACATAAGGGATTATGTTGAGACATTGGGTTTATTATATAAAACTCATAAGACCAATGTCACAACAAAACCCCTTATCTATGTTGCGGGACGAAGCTAGGCCATGCATAATGTGTATAGGCTAGTTACCCGTTATAACCTAGGCTACTTCAATACACACTACTGTTCCCTGTATGTCATTCTTTCGAAATGCAAATGTTTGACGCTAGCTACATCGTTAGAAAACTAATTTCGTTTTTAACTGTATCTGACACGTTTCTGATAGACCTAACGTTTTCACAACGCAAGAGATAGCTAGTTTAACTAATATTATTTAACGTGACCTTCCTCTGGCTGCGGAACGAGCCGAGCGGCTAGCCTGCTACAGCATCCTTGCTCACTAGGGTTCATTCAAACCCCACATACGTTTGGTCGCGATTAAAAGGCAAAACATTATAATGGTAAACAAGATTAATTATTAATAATTGAACGCAGTAAATGACAATATTGGGCGTGTGGTTGTGAATGAGTTGTATAACTTGAACTAACCAGAGAAACATGCACGAAGCCCAACGAGCGCCGCCATCTTGGACTGACAAGCGGATGAAAGTGACGTCATTACATGGTAACCGTTTCTTCTTCTTCCTCTGTGGATTATATGGCGGACTACAACCCAAAAGGTGTATTGCCGCCACCAACTGGATGGGTTGAAACCAAAACAAGGTAAATAGAAAATCATAACGTGATAGGGAAACTGACTTAATCCACCCAAATAAAAATTGTACATTTACAAAACAAAACACCCACTTCTTCCTTCTTTCAATTGTCCATATCTCCCTTCTCAGGCTCTAGGGCCTGAGAGGGTGGTAACGGCTTGTGACAATATTCCATGTAACTCCTTCGATAAGAAATCTTTCAGCTCCAGAAACGCTCCACCGCATCCATTATGATTTATATCTTCCTGGACCATCTCGGGCTTCTCCCTTCAGCAAACACTTGAAAAATAACCAAAAGCTTCACAATGCATTGATCTTGGGACAAATGCTCTGACTCTGTAGTTAATATACCCTAACTGAACTTGAGTAGGGAGAGACGACATGTCAAAAAACTAAATAATTAATAGACTTCACTTTTCCTTCATTCACCACACGATTCATCCGATGTGCATCAATCACTCCAGGAATATTTTTCATCTCTTCAACATCGACTTCCCACGAGACGCCAGATACAACCCCCTTGATGGGTGCCCCGTCACCCTGAGACACATACGACACTTCAAATCGGGTGAGACGCAACACACGTCGGGTGTTGTAGGTGTCCTGGAGGGCAGGTAGTTTGCCCCGGTGATGCGTTGTGCTGTACTCCCTATTCACCCACGACTGCGTGACCACGCACGACTCCAACAACATCATTAACTTTGCAGACGACACTACGGTGGCAGGCCTGATCACCCACGACAATGAGACAGCCTACAGGGAGGAGGTCAGAGACCTGGCAGTGTGGTGCCAGGACAACAATCTCTCCTTCAACATCAACAAGACAAAATAGTTGATCGTGGACTACAAACTGAGGGCCGAGCACAGTCGGGAACTGGGCACGACAATGCCTCTTCCCCCTCAGGGGCCCTCAAATCCACAAAAGGTTATACAGCGCCACCATTAAAGCTTCTTGAATGGCTGCATTACCTCTTGGTATGGAAACTGCTTGGCATCCGACCACAAAGCGCTACAGAGGGTAGTGCGTATGCCCCCAGTACATCACTGGAGTTGAGCTCCCTAAACTTCCAGGACGTCTATAGCAGGCAATGTCAGAGGAAGGCTCTAAAAATTGTCTTAAGACTCCAGCCACCCAAGTCATAGACTGTTCTGTCTGCTATCACACGGCAAGCGATATCGATGAACCAAGTCTGGAAACAACAGGACCCTGAACAGCTTCTACCACCAAGCCATAAGACTGCTAAATAGTTAGTCCGGGTAGCTATATGATTAACTATTTAACTATTTGCATTGACCCTTTTTGCAATAACTCTATTGACTCATCACATATGCAGCTGTTACTGTTTATTGTGTATCCTGTTGCCTAGTCACTTTATCTCTACCTATGTACATATCTACCTCAATTACCTCGCACTCTGCACATCGAGTCGGTACTGGTACCCTGTGTATATAGCCAAGTTATCATTGACTAGGTACTGGTACCCTGTGTATATGGCCAAATTATCATTGACTAGGTACTGGTACCCTGTGTATATAGCCAAGTTATCATTGACTGGGTACTGGTACCCTGTGTATATAGCCAAGTTATCATTGACTCTGTACTGGTACCCTGTGTATATAGCCAAGTTATCATTGACTGGGTACTGGTACCCTGTGTATATAGCCAAGTTATGATTGTGGATGTACTGTTATTATTTTTAAATATGTATATTATTTAGCTTTTTTCTCTCTGCATTGTTGGGAAGGGCCCGTAAGGAAACATTTAACTCCTAGTCTACACCTGTTGTTTACGAAGCAAGTGACAAATACAATTTTAATTTAATTGAGTTTAATCGTGAGTAAACATTCTCTGTCGAGTGCCGTCTCCATTGGCATGCCTTCCTGGGTTGTTGGTATGTATCAGAGGAGGCTGGTGGGAGGAGCTACAGAAGGATGGGCTCATTGTAATTGCAATTTATCAATAAGTGCATCGAGGACGTCGTCCACACAGTGACTGTACGTACATACCCCACCCAGAAGACATGGATTACAGGCAACATTCGCACTGAGCTAAACGGTAGAGCTGCCGCTTTCAAGGAGCGGGACTCTAACCCAGAGGCTTATTAAAAATCCCTCTATACCCTCAGACGAACCATCAAACTGGCAAAGCGTCAATACAGGAATAAGATCGAATCGTACTACACCGACTCTGACGCTCGTCGGATGTGGCAGGGCCTGCAAAATATTACAGACTACAAAGGGAAGCACAGCCATGACACAAGCCTACCAGACGAGCTAAATAACTGCTATGCTTGCTTTGAGGCAAGTAACACTGAAACATGCATGAGAGCATCAGCTGTTCCGGACGACTGTGTGATCACGCTCTCCGCAGCCGATGTGAGTAAGACCTTTAAACAGGTCAACATTCACAAGGCCGCTGGGCCAGACGGATTGCAGGACGTGTACTCCGAGCATGCGCTGACCAACTGGCAAGTGACTTCACTGACATTTTCAACCTCTCCCTGTCTGAGTCTGTAATACCAACATGTTTCAAGTAGACCCCCATAGTCCCTGTGCCCAAGAACACTAAGGTAGCCTGCCTAAATGACTACTGACCCGTAGCACTCACGTCTCTAGCCATGAAATGCTTTGAAAGGCTGGTCATGGCTCACATCAACACTATTATCCCAGAAACCCTAGACCCAATTTGTGTATCGCACCAACAAATCCACTGATGATGCAATCTCTATTGGACTCCACACTGCCCTTTCCTACCTGGACAAAAGGAACACCTATGTGAGAATGCTATTCATTGACTACAGCTCAGCGTTCAACACAATTGTGCCCTCAAACCTCATCACTAAGCTAAGGACCCTGGGACTAAACACCTTCCTCTGCAACTGGATCCTGGACTTCCTGACGGGCCTCCCCCAGGTGGTAAGGGTAGGTAACAACACATCCACCACGCTGATCCTCAACACGGGGAACCCTCAGGGGTGCGTGCTCAGTCTCCTCCTGTACTCCCTGTTCACTCATGACTGCAAGGCCAGGCACGACTCCAACACCATCATTAAGTTTGCTGATGACACAACAGTGGTAGGCCTGATCACCGACAACAATGAGACTTCAGAGACCTGACCGTGTTGTGCAAGGACAACAACCTCTCCCTCAATGTGATCAAGACAAAGGAGATGATTGTGGACTACAGGAAAAGGAGGACCGAGCATGCCCCCATTCTCATTGACGGGGCTGTAGTGGAGCAGGTTGAGAGCTACAAGTACCTTGGCGTCCACATCACCAACAAATTAACATGGTCCAAGCACACCAAGACAGTCGTGAAGAGGGCACGACAAAACCTATTCACCCTCAGGAGACTGAAAAGATTTGGCATTTGTCCTCAGATCCTCAAAAGGTTTTACAGCTGCACCATCGAGAGCATCCTGACGGGTTGCATCACTGCCTGGTATGTCAACTGCTCGGCCTCCGACTGCACGGCACTACAGAAGGTAGTGCGTACGGCCCAGTACATCTGGTACTGGGCCGTGTACAGCTTCCTGACATCAAGGACCTCTATACCAGGGTGTCAGAGGAAGGCCCTAAAAAATTGTCAAAGACTCCAGCCACCCTAGTCATAGACTGTTCTCTCTGCTACTGCAAGGCAAGGGGTACCAGAGCGCCAAGTCTAAGTTCAAGAAGCTTCTAAACAGCTTCTACCCCCAAGCCTCCTGAACAGCTAATCAAATGGCTACCCAGACTATGTGCATCCCCCCCACTACGCTTCTGCTACTCTGTTATTATCTATGCATAGCCACTTTAATAACGCTACCTACCTCAATTACCTTGACACGGTACCCCCTGTATATAGCCCCCGCTATTGTTATTTACTGCTGCTCTTTAATTATTTGTTATTCTTATCTCTTACTTGTTAAAATATCTTTTCTTAAACTGCATTGTTGTTTAAGGGCTTGTAAGTAAGCATTTCACTGTAAAGTCTACACATGTTGTATTCGGCGCATGTGACAAATAACATTAGATTTGATTTGAACCCGTCCCGTTGGTGGCGGCAATACACCTTTTAGGGTTGTAGTCCGCCATGAAACCCACAGAAGAAGAAGAATGGCTGCCCTGCAACGCATGATGATTCAACGCACAGCAATTATCTCGCCACTCAACTAGAATGTTCTAGTACCGTTACATTCTTGTACAGTATTGAAGGGCAGCGAAATAAGTAACAACTTTAACATTGTGACAGTCGGCGTCTTGAACAAACAGGCAAGTATATGAGACACCAAAGTGAAAAGAGCAGCCCAGCTACGACAAACTGTCAGACATGTTGTTTACTGTGCTAACAGGAACGTTAGCTAGTAGCAGCTTTCTCTCTGGCTTTGTACTGTAGCTCCCAAAATAGCTAAACCTACCCAGCTAACGTTATTCTGGATGTGCTTGATATGTATGTGACAACTTTCAAGGCCAACAACTTGCTCGCTGTTAGCTAGGCTCAGTATCAGGGATAAAAATTCATATTTTTCATCACTTACCTAGCTAACGTTAGTTACTACCACTTTAATACCAAATCGGGCTCTGGTTAGTTGATTCATTTGAGAATGGAATGTGTGAGTGGTCTGGAACCTGCGGCTCCTAAGCCACATGCGGCTCTTTACATGGCCCGTCGCTGCTTCTTGGAGATCTAGCTACAATTAGTAATTCAAGTTATCAATAGACTATAGCATAATACTGATCGTACGTTAGAACTTGTAGAGCAGATTGGAACCCTAATTGCAATCAACAATTAATTGAACTTTACCAAATGCATAGGTTGATTTTTGCCTTCTGCCCACAATTCAGTGCCAAATTTGGGGAATTATACATTGACAAACAAGTTCTGGAATAATTTCACCCATTTTTCTCATCAGCACAGAGCATCATGGCAGAAGACCAACGCAACAGGAGACATCCCCAAAACCTACAGGGTGTCCTTCGATTGGCTGTGGAGGCTGGCTCTGCTGCAGATGGACCCGCCCTCCCTGAACCCATGTCAGAGGAGGTAATGATCCTTCTTAGTCACCTTCCAGGTTGTCTTAATTGCAGATGGGCTGTGTGGATTAGCAGATCTCACAACAACTTGTTACATTGACAACCAATTGTACATTGACCGTAATGTCACTTTTGTTACAGAGGAAAGAATGGTTGAAAGGAGCTCTTGCGGAAGTGGCCAAAGGACAGAACAGCGAGGTGGAACAGATGAAGGAGTGTATGCGTGTAGTGCTGAGAGATGGAGGGTGTGAGAGGGGGCGAGAGGGAGAGGAGGAAGGAGAGGATGAAGAGGGGGAGACAGAAGGGGCACTGGAGTTTCTCTCAGAGCTGTGTGAGAACCTAGACAACGCCAGAGGTGAGACATGCCAAGCAACAGGTGCTGATGTAAAGAAGTTACACTTCATCTTGTGACCCAAATTAAAGATTCACTGTCTTTGATGGGCCCTAGTTAAAACAGTATCAAAATAAACTGTTTGTAAGTTACTGTAGTTTTATACACTGCATTCGGAAAGTATTCAGACCCCTTGACTTTTTTCACATTTTGTTAGCCATATTCTAAAATGGATTAAACTACGTACAATACCCCATAATGACAAAGCAAAAATACGGAAATATCACATTTACATAAATAATCAGATGCTTTACTCAGTACTTTGTTGAAGCACCTTTGGCAGCGATTACTACCTTGTCTTCTTGGGTATGACGCTACAAGCTTGGTACACATGTATTTGGGGAGTTTCTCCCATTATTCCCTGCAGATCCTTTCAGCTCTGTCAGGTTGGATGGGGATCGTCGCTGCACAGCTATTTTCAGGTCTCTCCAGAGATGTTTAATCGGGTTCAAGTCCGGGCTCTGGTTGGCCACTCAAGGACATTCAGAGACTTGTCCCGAAGCCACTCCTGCGTTGTCCTTTTGGAAGGTCCTGGGCGCTCTGAAGCAGGTTTTCATCAAGGATCTCTCTGTACTTTGCTCCGTTCATCTTTCCCTCAGTCCTGACTAGTCTCTCAGTCCCTTCCGCTGAAAAACATCCCCACACCATGATGCTGCCACCACCATGCTTCATTGTAAAGTCAAAGTCAAAAGTCACCATTATTAGTCAGTTGTACAACCGAATGCCTTCAACCGAAATGTGTCTTCCGCATTTAACCCAACCCCTCTGAATCAGAGAGGTGCGGGGGCTGCCTTAATCGACTTCCACGTCTTCGGCGCCCGGGGAACAGTGGGTTAACTGCCTTGTTCAGGGGCAGAACGACAGATTTTTTTTTTCCTTGTCAGCTCGGGGATTCGAACTTGCAACCCTCCGGTTACAAGTCCAACGCTCTAACCACTAGGCTACCTGCCGCCCCTCAAGGGATAGTGGCAGTTTTCTTCCAGATGTGACGCTTAGAATTCAGGCCAAATAGTTCAATATTGGATAATCTTACCTCTCATGATCTGAGAGTCTTAAGGCAAACGCTAAGTGGGCCTTCACTCCTTTTACTGAGGTGTGGCTACTGTCTGGCCACTCTACCATAAAGGCCTGATTGGTGGAGTGCTTCAGAGATGGTTGTTCTTCTGGAAGGTTCTCCCATCTCCACAGAGGAACTCTGGAGCTCTGTCAGAGTGACCATCGGGTTTTTGGTCACCTCCCTGACCAAGGTCCTTCTCCCCCGATTGCTCAGTATGGCCGGGTGGCCAGCTCTAGGAAGAGTCTTGGTGGTCCAAACTTCTTCCATTTTAAGAGTGATGGAGGCCACTGTGTTCTTGGGGATCTTCACCCTTCCCCAGATCTGTGTCTCGACACAATCCTGTCTCGGAGCTCTACAAACAATTCCCTCGACCTCATGGCTTGGTTTTTGTCAGCTGGGGGACCTTATATAGACAGGTGTCTGCCTTTCCAAATCATGTCCAGTCAATTGAATTTACCACAGGTGGACTCAAAGTTGTAGAAACATCTCAAGGATGATCAATGGAAATAGGATGCAGCTGAGCTCAATTTCGAGTTTCATAGCAAAGAGTCTGAATATTTATTTATTTTTAATATATTTGCAAACATTTCTAAAAGCCTGTTTTCTCTTTGTCATTATGTGTGTGGTGAAAAACATTTTTAATCAATTTTAGAATAAGGCTGTAACATAACAAAATGTGTAAAAAGTCGAGGGGTCTGAATACTTTCCGAATGCACTGTATATTACTGATATTCCAGTAAAGACAGACAGATCAACATGGACATGAATGACACAAGTTAAATTCATTAATAATAATGTGTCCATTGTAATGTCTCTCTCTCGTCTGTCTGTCTGTCTGTCTGTCAGACCTGATGACCCTGGGTGGGTTGGACCTGTGTATGTCGCAGTGCTTGAACCATCCTCAGGGCAGCGTGAGGTGGCGTGGTGCCCAGCTCATCGCCTCCTGTGCCCAGAACATGCCCGAAGTGCAGTGCCACTTACTCAGCAAGGGGGCGCTACCCAAACTGCTGCAGCTGACCGACTCAGATCCCCACCCCACCGTTCGAGTGAAGGCCCTCTACGCGGTCTCCTGTAAGTGTTGTCCCTTGGATTGCTACAAACAATATGGGGAACACATTCCACCATTGCACAATTCCTGAATCATGAGAGAGAACTCTAGCCTATCAAAAGGCAAGTTTACAATATTGCTAATATCGCCTGTTCCTCGGATCTGAATGAAGTTCCACTGGCCAGAATGTTGCTGATAGGAGTTCATTTAGATCTGAGCATCAGTCAAGTACCACACAGTAACTCTTTCTTTCTGTCTTCTCTCTCGCTTTCTCTGTCTCCATCAGGTCTGGTGCGTGAGCAGGAAGTAGGTCTCAGGGCCTTCCTGTCCCACGATGGCTTCTCTGTGCTGATGAGAGGCATGCAGTCTGACAATGAGAAACTGAGGACCAAGTCGTCTTTCTTACTCCTCAACCTGCTCACAGTCCACCCAGAGCATAAAGGTTTGTGTGTGACTAACAGTGACTCTGTCTGTCTGACAGCAAGACTCATTTGGAGACTATGTCTAGAGACTCTGTTTGCTGCTGTGTGTTGTTATTGGTAGTGTGTGTTTATGGAGATTATCGTGCTTTGTGTCCCCCTGATGTAAGAAATGATTTGAACTGGATTATTTGGATCATAACTAAATGTGTCTTTGTGTGGCAATGTGCTATCTCTCCCTCTCTCAGATACAGTTCTCTCCATGGGTATGGTGCAACAGCTGGTGTCAGTTCTACGCACGCCTCAGTCCTCCTTCCACGAGCACGTGCTCGGCGCCCTCTGCTGGTAATACATGTGAACACACAAAGGGAAAATGGCTTGAAACTTGCAATGTCTTCTCAATGGAGCTTCAATATAACAAAGGTCTCTGTCTCTAGCCTGGTGGAGGACAGTCCTCTGGGTCTGAGGGACTGTCAGAGCCCTACCTTGGGGCTGGAGGAGATGCTCAACCAGCGGGCTGAAGACCTGCAGGGGAGAGAGGAGTATCAGGTTGGTCCCCCTACACACTTTTCTCCACTCTTCTCTTTTCACTTCCCATGTGACCCATGAACCTCTCCATCTGTCATGCTTCCCATCCGGAACAGTCCGGAACAGTTTGTGCTATAGTATGACATGTTGTGATGTTTTTGGTCTTCGGCGAGGGTTCGGCTGTTCATGCACGTTTTTCTCAAGGCAAGCTGAATTTCGGTAGCAGAAGTCTACGCCCCTTCATCGGTCATTGGTCAACAGTAGCGATTCTTAAATTAAGCCTTAATACCATCCCTCTGTCACTCCCCATGTCTCCTCTCCGTCTCTCTAATACCATCCCTCTGTCACTCCCCATGTCTCCTCTCCGTCTCTCTAATACCGTCCCTCTGTCACTCCCCATGTCTCCTCTCCGTCTCTCTAATACCGTCCCTCTCACTCCCCATGTCTCCTCTCCGTCTCTCTAATACCGTCCCTCTGTCACTCCCCATGTCTCCTCTCCGTCTCTCTAATACCGTCCCTCTGTCACTCCCCATGTCTCCTCTCCGTCTCTCTAATACCGTCCCTCTGTCACTCCCCATGTCTCCTCTCCGTCTCTCTAATACCGTCCCTCTCACTCCCCATGTCTCCTCTCCGTCTCTCTAATACCGTCCCTCTGTCACTCCCCATGTCTCCTCTCCGTCTCTCTAATACCGTCCCTCTGTCACTCCCCATGTCTCCTCTCCGTCTCTCTAATACCGTCCCTCTGTCACTCCCCATGTCTCCTCTCCGTCTCTCTAATACCGTCCCTCTGTCACTCCCCATGTCTCCTCTCCGTCTCTCTAATACCGTCCCTCCCCATGTCTCCTCTCCGTCTCTCTAATACCGTCACTCCCCATGTCTCCTCTCCGTCTCTCAAGGTGCATCACTAATATCGTGGAATAATGTATTATGATTCCCCACCATCTTTTTCTAGGTATATGTTACTTATTTGCCACTAGGCTGCATCTTGTCCTATTTCCTTCACAGTTGTCTCCTCTGTTCTCCTCCTTATAGGAAGAGTTGGAGTTCTGCAAGCGCTTGCGTTCTGCTTGTTTCTGCGGACGGCAACCTGACGACAGTGGAATGGATCGCTGAAATCCAACTGGTCCTCCACTTCTCCTGCAGTGCCGTCATTGGCTAGGAGACAGGAGGAAAATTTTTTTTTAATGAACTCTCCTTGAGGAAAATATGCTGATGTCGTTGTCCATCTAGACCCATGTTACAGGGTGGCTGGATCCAAGAGTGTAGCAGGCTTTAGAGAGCAGAGGGTGCTTCACTAATCACTGTCACCAGGCGACGCAGAATAACTTCAGATATATCTCTTGGGTCCAGTCACTTCTACCATGTCCAGTCTATATATCATTATGTATTGGATCTACACCTGACTACTTCCTGCTGACCTCTTGCAAAAGAGGTTTCTAACTTCAAAGGTGTTTTCCTGGTTGAATAAAGATAGTATTTTATTTTCCGATAGTACCGTAAGTCTTTTCTGAACATTTCTTCAGGTTATCTGATCCTGCTTTGTGATGTCCTCCCTCTGTGTTGCTGTTATGCTGCTGATGAAAACAGAGTAGAGAAGCCTTGACCTTTGGATTCTGGGTGTGCCCAACAAAACCTCAGATTCCATACCTAAAATATCAGATGTAACATCTAGTGATGATGCTACTTTCCAGCCCTGTCACCATTTATTTATCTGGCATAGTGTGACGTTACTTGGTAAAAATTGGAATCCTCTTGTAGTTGTTAAAATTACCAAGTGACAAGTAATTTACACTGTTTAAACTACATAAAATAGTTGTATGTTTCTGAATAAATAGCAGGTAATTAGGCTGTAAAATAAAGTGTTAGCCGTTTAGCATCATTTGTCGGATGTTTTATTAGAATCGCTTTTGATCAAGTTTCACTACCCATAAATCATTTCTGTTGGCTTCTTGTGTTTGGCTTTGTTAATGACTGTCTTTTATTCAGAATATCCATCATTTGTCAGTGTTTTGTTGAGCTGATTCTGTCTTATCTGTGTTTATGAACATAATGGATGACTTTTGCAGAGTTCCTACGTCTGAAATAACATGAAATATGTAACACAACTTTGTTTATTTTTCATCCCCATTTCATCATGAATAAATACACGTTTTCTTTTTGCATAAGGGACTTCATTTCTGAGAATAGTCTCTTCAGATCAACAGACCGTTATACGGAATGTGTTTGACAAATCACAACTAACACAAGGGAAGTGCATCACATCTCAAATCATTTCTTTAAGATCGCAGGACTGTTTTCACAGACATAGAAATATCATTCTCCTTCACTAAATTTAACTTCATTCTGGACTATTGAAAATACTGTCATGTCGATCTCATGTCAGTCCTTGCATCCGTAGCTGTCTGAATTTTGTCAGTGGTTACGTTTCCCATCCCTGAGCTTTCTCAACAAATGGACAGACTTTCCTGATACTCTTGAGGTTTTGTTTAATAAAAATGATTTTCTTAGAGGGGCATCTTCCTTTTTCAGCTTCTTTCTGCCTCATTCTCAGTCTAGTCTCAGCAGACAGCCTGAAGTTCCTATAGCTGCCGACTAGTCAGAGAGCGGTAGTCCCAAGTTTGCTTTCCATGGCAACGTCCTGATTATCCACCCTAATTCCAGAATTGTGCACTTGAACACTCCCTGTTATTGATTTAAAAGCATGAGATTAGTATAAGTAAGCATTGGCTGGAGAGAGTTTCCACCATTGTGAAATCCATGTGAGAAAGTGTGTTGTTATTTGCACACTTCGGGAGCAGGGTGGATAATTGGGACTGAGCCCATATCTGGCATGACCCCTTAACTAAGATTTCTTCCATTTGGCAAACTCATCCCCGCCCTCCGCGGCCTTGATGTCGCCCACAGCGATCAGCAGCTGCGCCAGGTAGTACGTCGTCATGACGATGTGCCTGCCGTGCTCCAGGGGCTCCGTCACTTTGAAGGTCTGCAGCGCCAGCGTCAGGTCAGAGGTCATGAAGATCAAACTGCCCAGCATGATCAGTGGGCGGCGGGTGCGAACCGCCAGCGTAGCCATCAGAACGATCAGAGCCACGTACACCCCGACGCCGGGAGTCAGGGCGGCCGCGTCCGGCGTCTTCTGCAGGAAAGGGAAGAGGTAGGCGTAGAAGCCTCCCCCCAGCAGCCACAGGAGCAGGCAGAAGAAGGAGGACAGGGAAGAGGAGGGGCTGAGGGAGGAGTAACGAGTGGAGAGGAAGGTGAGGGAGTAGAGCAGGTGGGCCAAGGCGAAGGAGGCCATTCCTGAGGAGAGGATTAGAGAGAGAACAACATTACTTTATTGCCCATATTCCACCTGAAATAGAGATTTGTCTATTTGCTTTATCCGCCCCAACAAGACACACACAGAGGGTCAGCTGCAGTGCAACACCCCAAGAGCAGCAATTGTGGGTTAAGTGACTTGCTCAAGGGCACAACGGCAGGTGATAGCATGGTTAATAGTCATAGAAGTATGTCAGAGTACTCCAGTAAAGTTACACACCAGCCGCCCTCCAGTGACATCCAGTCAGACATGGGATTCAAACTGCTTGCTATCTGACTTTATCAGTAGCAGTAGAAAAAGCTCTCGTTACCATGGAGAAACAGCTCGGGCCATATAAGGCAACAGTCGCCGCCTGCCGATAAGATCAGACCTCCTGCCACGCCGAGGAGACTCATCCCCCCCCCTTGTAGCTCAGTACCAGGAGAGCCAATGAGATGACAGGGGCGGCCTTAATAGCCGCAGCGAGGACAGAGGGGGAGGAGTCAGGGATCCACAGATAGAAGTAGACAGCGATGGCCAGGAAGAACGGCGAGAGAGAGAGAAATAGAACACAGTACTGAGAGAGAGAGAGAGAGAGAGAGAGAGGGAGAGGGAGAGGGAGAGAGAGAGAGAGACAGACAGAGAGAGAGAGAGAGAGAGAGAGGGAGAGAGAGAGAGAGAGAGAGAGGAAGAAGGGAGGTAGTTAATATGAGAGATTTACATTATGGTTTTAAATGCAAGCACAAAAATGTGTGTGCATGTGTGTGTGTCTATGTGTGCATGTGTGCGTGTGGGATTAGAGGTAACGATCATACCGTGTTCCTGCGCTGTCTTCGGTCATAGGCGGCTGTTTCAAGGATGTCCATCTCTCTCAGAACCAAGGCCTGTATGTATCTGGGCTGTACCTGTTTCCTTTCTTCAGTCCTGCCTCCTTCCAGAGTATTTAATGTGTTTCTCTTTTCCTCAGTACTACTTATCTCCCTCTTTCTCACCCTCCACTTCACTGGTCCGTCTGAGTGTGTCCCTGTCTCTTGGTGCCGGTCGACATTGAACTTTGGACCAATCACAGTGACACGTTATCTGTCAGATTGCTCAGTCGTGATCAATGCCCAATGTCTCCTCCTCTCAGTTTTCATGTTGAACTCTGCCAGTAGTGAACCTTGGCCCATCCAACTAGACCAGATAAGTGACATCATCAACTTGAGGGTGAAGTTGAACTGGGCCAGAGTCATGTATTAAGACATGGCTCTGAACCGGGCTGTGTTCAGTAGGACACACGACTCTGAACCGGGCTGTGTTCAGTAGGACACACGACTCTGAACCGGGCTGTGTTCAGTAGGACACATGACTCTGAACCGGGCTGTGTTCAGTAGGACACATGACTCTGAACTGAGCTGTGTTCAGTAGGACACACGACTCTGAACCGGGCTGTGTTCAGTAGGACACACGACTCTGAACCGGGCTGTGTTCAGTAGGACACACGACTCTGAACCGGGCTGTGTTTAGTAGGACACACGGCTCTGAACCTGCTGTGTTCAGTAGGACACACGACTCTGAACTGGCTGTGGTCAGTAGGACACACGACTCTGAACCGGGCTGTGTTCAGTAGGACACATGACTCTGAACCGGGCTGTGTTCAGTAGGACACATGACTCTGAACCGGGCTGTGTTCAGTAGGACACAGGACTCTGAACTGGGCTGTGTTCAGTAGGACACATGACTCTGAACTGGGCTGTGTTCAGTAGGACACATGACTCTGAACTGGGCTGTGTTCAGTAGGACACATGGCTCTGAACCGGGCTGTGTTCAGTAGGACACATGGCTCTGAACCGGGCTGTGTTCAGTAGGACACATGGCTCTGAACCGGGCTGTGTTCAGTAGGACACATGGCTCTGAACTGGGCTGTGTTCAGTAGGACACATGACTCTGAACCGGGCTGTGTTCAGTAGGACACATGACTCTGAGCTGGGCTGTGTTCAGTAGGGCACATGACTCTGAGCTGGGCTGTGTTCAGTAGGGCACAACACTGTGGAACGTTGAGATATTTAGAAAATATATATTATGTAGAACAAATATGCTAGCCTGGGTGCCAGTCTGTCTCGGCTCTACTGCCAACTCCTAATGGAATTGAGTAGGCAAAAGCACAAACAGATCTGGGTCCAGGCTACAAATATGCCCCTCTGACAAGCAGAATAAGGAATTATGTCAGTAGCCAAGGTCAGATAGCATGGCTATTACTTATGGGACAGTCCTACAACAATCCCGGTACAATATTCAATTCAGTTGTAAATAAAGACAAGTATTAGTTGGTATGTGATACATTTTGAGGAATAGAGCGACTCACTCTACTAAACGTCTATTCACTGTATGCAACAGTCACCAGCGGTACTTAGTTTGTCCACACGGTGGCAGTCGATACATTCAGTCACACCAACACTAAGGGTTCTAACCCTAATTCTATGAACGATAGTGAACCCAGAACCCTACCACCAAGAGTGTGAACTGGCCTTTCGGGTCAGGCGATCTAAGAGCACAATAGGACATTAACTAGTAGGACACCGGTATGACGTCACACACAGACAATGTTGTAATAGTACTCATTTGATGCTTCTACGACTGTGTTGCCACTGGAGGCAGCATGTGAGGCAGGCTACTGTGTACATTACATTGTCCCGCATTCAGGTGTAATCACTTCCGTGTGTGGCGCAGCTCATAGGCTTTGCTGTGTCCATTACAAGACCAACAGATATTTAGTTGATAAAAAATATAAAATCCATCAAATATATTATCAGTCAGATAACGGCAGTATAGATATAATTTGGTTGATCCATAATCTATGATTTGTTCAGGTAGTTTCCTTTCACTGTCAGCTCTTCCTTTCACTGTCAGCTCTTCCTTTCACTGTCAGCTCTTCCTTTTACTGTCAGCTCTTCCTTTCACTGTCAACTCTTCCTTTTACTGTCAGCTCTTCCTTTCACGGCTGCTAAACTGTGTGAACATGTGTGGGTTCAAAAACAAAACCCACAACAATTTCACTGATACAGGGACTAATAGTTAACATATTCTCTCAGAGTGGAACTTTGACCCCTACCTTTCCCACAATCCTCTGAGTAGGGGGGTCAGTTGGAATGTAGATTGCGAAGGAGAAGGTTTGGAGAGAAAGAGAGCAGGGAGAGGAATTCACCGGTGAGTAGCAGTAAATGTTGATAAAAGGAGAGTTTTGAGGACCGCCAGAGAAGATAGGGTCTAGGTACTAAGTGAAGGCCTTGAAAAGATGAAGAGCTGAGAGAGAGAAAGAGAAAGAGAGAGAGAGAGAGAGAGAGAGAGAGAGAGAGAGAGAGAAAATAGAAACGATGATAAAGCTGTAAATAATACAATAGCTGATGGCCCAATGAGAGAAGGAAGGACTGTATAAATATGGTGAGGCTCTGACATGGAAAGGAAGTGAGGATGGTCAGGTGTCCAGCCTCCTAACAACCTGAACCCTAGCAATCAATCATTGGCCGGGTCAGAGGGGTCATGGATAGTTTGAAGAGCCAGTCTCTCTGGCACCATGGGGAGATGGGTGGAGTGAGGTGTGAGATCATGAGAGAAGGAGAATCTCCATTAGCAGTGGGGATTATCAACTCATATACTAGTCTTCTCTTGTCTTCTTCCTCACCAGGAACCATGACTGACAAGTTTCCAGTGATGAGAATTGGAGTTGTGGGATTTGGACATTTAGGTCAGTGCTGTATTCCCCTGTCTTCCTCCTCTCTTCCTCCCTCCTCGCCACATCTCATATGTTCTCACTGTGGAATGAATTCATTTACTTTGCTTTACTGATGAAATGTAGTTTTACAGGGACAATGCACATTAATCAACATTACTGTAAAGGTGCCAGTTTTAGCCAGCTGTCCCTGGCTTGATTTCTATGGTCAGTCTGTGTCAGTAGGTCCCATCTTCATAAATCATACCACTTTACAACAGGGTCATTCATTTACAGGCCCCCGAGGGCCTAAGTACTGCTGGGGTTCTTCTCTATCTGATTGTTAATTGATTAATTATTGTATTGATTGGCCAGAGAGTTCCCCAGGTTCATGTTCTGTTTGACCTTTTATCTACAGATGTAGGATCTTAATTTGAGTCAGTTTGCTAGAGCAGGAAAATAATCCTGTAGCAACAGAAAATGTGCATTATTATGTGGATTATTATTAATTGACATTTTTGTTGGGGGTGATACATTTTTTTGTTAGGGAAAACCAACTCTGAAATTTCAGAGTGGAAACTACAAACTTCAGAAGCCTTTTTAAAACTGATATACACTACAAGTTGTCCTGCAACAGGGTGATCAAATTTAGATTCTACATCTGTATCTACTGGTATTCATAATGTTGATTGTGTATTTATGATAGGCCTTTAGTTGTGTTCATGGTTTTCAGTTTGTATTGACTACTACTGTATGTAGTAGTCAATACTAAATAATAATGGCTTGAATGGAGCAAATGGAATGGCATCGAACTCCTGGAAACCATGTTTTATATGCTTTTTACCAATCCACTAATATCGCTCCAGTCATTACCACAAGCCTGTTCTCCCAAATTAAGGTGCCACCAACACCCTGTGATTACACAGGCAGCAAAATTCTGATATTCCTTTCACCAATTGGTCTTTTGACCAATCAGATCAGCTCTTTGCCAGTAATTGGACAATCAGAATTGTTCTGCCTGTGTAAACACTACCAATTCAACTTGAAGTTGTTGAACTTCCAGGGCAGTACCTTGTAGAGCGTCTCCAGAGAGAAGGGGCCCAGGTGGGCCTGACACTGGTCTTTGTGTGGAACAGAAACACTGACAAACTCCGAGAATCAGTGGCTGAGGAGCTGATTCTACACAACCTCCCAGACTTTACAGACAGGTAAAGAGCCACGTAACCCACACACTGTAATGTGTGTTATGTCATGTGCACAAGTAACGTGTGTGTGTTTGTAGGGGTGCGGATGTGATTGTGGAGGTGTGTCATCCCAAAATTGTAAAAGACTTTGGAGTCCAATTCCTCTCTAAGGCCCATTTTCTGGTGAGATCACTCTCTCTCTCTGTTTCTATTTTCTGGTAAGATCGCTCTCTCTTTCTCTGTTTCTATTTTCTGGTGAGATCCCTCTCTCTTTCTCTGTTTCTATTTTCTGGTGAGATCCCTCTCTCTTTCTCTATCTGTTTCTATTTTCTGGTGAGATCCCTCTCTCTTTCTCTGTTTCTATTTTCTGGTGAGATCCCTCTCTCTTTCTCTCTCTGTTTCTATTTTCTGGTGAGATCCCTCTCTCTTTCTCTCTCTGTTTCTATTTTCTGGTGAGATCCCTCTCTCTTTCTCTCTCTCTTTCTATTTTCTGGTGAGATCCCTCTCTCTCTCTCTGTTTCTATTTTCTGGTGAGATCCCTCTCTCTCTCTGTTTCTATTTTATGGTGAGATCCCTCTCTCTCTAATTCCATTTTCTGGTAAGATCTCTCTCTCTCTGTTTATATTTTCTGGTGAGATCCCTCTCTCTCGGTTTCCATGTTCTGGTGAGATCCCTCTCTCTCTCTGTTTCTATTTTCTGGTGAGATCCCTCTCTCTCTCTCGGTTTCCATGTTCTGGTAAGATCCCTCTCTCTTTCTCTGTTTCTATTTTCTGGTGAGATCCCTCTCTCTTTCTCTCTCTGTTTCTATTTTCTGGTGAGATCCCTCTCTCTTTCTCTGTTTCTATTTTCTGGTGAGATCCCTCTCTCTCTCTCTGTTTCTATTTTCTGGTAAGATCCCTCTCTCTTTCTCTGTTTCTATTTTCTGGTGAGATCCCTCTCTCTTTCTCTCTCTGTTTCTATTTTCTGGTGAGATCCCTCTCTCTTTCTCTCTCTGTTTCTATTTTCTGGTGAGATCCCTCTCTCTTTCTCTGTTGCTATTTTCTGGTGAGATCCCTCTCTCTTTCTCTCTCTGTTTCTATTTTCTGGTGAGATCCCTCTCTCTCTCTCTGTTTCTATTTTCTGGTGAGATCCCTCTCTCTTTCTCTGTTTCTATTTTCTGGTGAGATCCCTCTCTCTCTCTGTTTCTATTTTATGGTGAGATCCCTCTCTCTCTAATTCCATTTTCTGGTAAGATCTCTCTCTCTCTCTCTCTGTTTATATTTTCTGGTGTAATCCCTCTCTCTCGGTTTCCATGTTCTGGTGAGATCCCCCTCTCTCTCTCTGTTTCTATTTTCTGGTGAGATCCCTCTCTCTCTCTCGGTTTCCATGTTCTGGTGAGATCCCTCTCTCTCTCTCTGTTTCTATTTTCTGGTGAGATCCCTCTCTCTTTCTCTGTTTCTATTTTCTGGTGAGATCCCTCTCTCTCTCTGTTTCTATTTTATGGTGAGATCCCTCTCTCTCTAATTCCATTTTCTGGTAAGATCTCTCTCTCTCTCTCTCTGTTTATATTTTCTGGTGTAATCCCTCTCTCTCGGTTTCCATGTTCTGGTGAGATCCCCCTCTCTCTCTCTGTTTCCATTTTCTGGTGAGATCCCTCTCTCTTTCTCGCTCTGTTTCTATTTTCTGGTGAGATCCTTCTCTCTTTCTCTGTTTCTATTTTCTGGTGAGATCCCTCTCTCTTTCTCTCTCTGTTTCTATTTTCTGGTAAGATCCCTCTCTCTTTCTCTGTTTCTATTTTCTGGTGAGATCCCTCTCTCTTTCTCTGTTTCTATTTTCTGGTGAGATCCCTCTCTCTTTCTCTCTCTGTTTCTATTTTCTGGTGAGATCCCTCTCTCTTTCTCTGTTTCTATTTTCTGGAGAGATCCCTCTCTCTTTCTCTCTCTGTTTCTATTTTCTGGTGAGATCCCTCTCTCTTTCTCTGTTTCTATTTTCTGGTGAGATCCCTCTCTCTTTCTCTGTTTCTATTTTCTGGTGAGATCCCTCTCTCTCTCTGTTTCTATTTTATGGTGAGATCCCTCTCTCTCTAATTCCATTTTCTGGTAAGATCTCTCTCTCTCTCTCTCTGTTTCTATTTTCTGGTGAGATCCCTCTCTCTCTCTCGGTTTCCATGTTCTGGTAAGATCCCTCTCTCTTTCTCTGTTTCTATTTTCTGGTGAGATCCCTCTCTCTCTCTCGGTTTCCATGTTCTGGTAAGATCCCTCTCTCTTACTCTGTTTCTATTTTCTGGTGAGATCCCTCTCTCTTTCTCTCTCTGTTTCTATTTTCTGGTGAGATCCCTCTCTCTTTCTCTGTTTCTATTTTCTGGTGAGATCCCTCTCTCTCTCTGTTTCTATTTTCTGGTGAGATCCCTCTCTCTCTCTCTGTTTCTATTTTCTGGTAAGATCCCTCTCTCTTTCTCTGTTTCTATTTTCTGGTGAGATCCCTCTCTCTTTCTCTCTCTGTTTCTATTTTCTGGTGAGATCCCTCTCTCTCTCTCTCTCTGTTTCTATTTTCTGGTAAGATCCCTCTCTCTTTCTCTGTTTCTATTTTCTGGTGAGATCCCTCTCTCTTTCTCTGTTTCTATTTTCTGGAGAGATCCCTCTCTCTTTCTCTCTCTGTTTCTATTTTCTGGTGAGATCCCTCTCTCTTTCTCTGTTTCTATTTTCTGGTGAGATCCCTCTCTCTCTCTCTGTTTCTATTTTCTGGTGAGATCCCTCTCTCTTTCTCTCTCTGTTTCTATTTTCTGGTGAGATCCCTCTCTCTCTCTGTTTCTATTTTATGGTGAGATCCCTCTCTCTAATTCCATTTTCTGGTAAGATCTCTCTCTCTCTCTCTCTCTCTCTGTTTCTATTTTCTGGTGAGATCTCTCTCTCTCTCTCTCTCTCTCTCTCTCTCTCTCTCTGTTTCTATTTTCTGGTGAGATCCCTCTCTCTCTCGGTTTCCATGTTCTGGTGAGATCTCTCTGTTTCTATTTTCTGGTGAGATCCCTCTCTCTCTCTGTTTCTATTTTCTTGTAAGATCCCTCTCTCTTTCTCTGTTTCTATTTTCTGGTGAGATCCCTTTCTCTTTCTCTCTCTGTTTCTATTTTCTGGTGAGATCCCTCTCTCTCTCTGTTTCTATTTTCTGGTGAGATCTCTCTCTCTCTGTTTCTATTTTCTGGTGAGATCCCTCTCTCTCTCTCTATTTCTATTTTCTGGTGAGATCCCTCTCTCTCTCTGTTTCTATTTTCTGGTGAGATCCCTCTCTCTCTCTCTATTTCTATTTTCTGGTGAGATCCCTCTCTCTCTCTCTGTTTCTATTTTATTGTAAGATCCCTCTCTCTCTCTCTGTTTCTATTTTTTGGTGAGATCCCTCTCTCTCTGTCTGTTTCTGTTTTCTGGTGAGATCCCTCTCTCTCTCTCTCTGTTTCTATTTTCTGGTGAGATCCCTCTCTCTGTCTGTTTCTATGTTCTGGTAAGATCTCTCTCTGTCTGTTTCCATGTTCTGGTAAGATCCCTCTCTCTCTGTCTGTTTCCATGTTCTGGTAAGATCCCTCTCTCTGTCTGTTTCCATGTTCTGGTAAGATCTCTGTCTGTTTCTATGTTCTGGTAAGATCCCTCTCTCTGTCTGTTTCTATGTTCTGGTAAGATCTCTGTCTGTTTCTATGTTCTGGTAAGATCCCTCTCTCTCTGTCTGTTTCCATGTTCTGGTAAGATCCCTCTCTCTGTTTCTAAAAACGTATAATTTAACACTTTAGAGCATTATCTCTTATTGAACATTCTTTAGCTAGCATGGATAACCTGGCATAACACCTGGCATAACGCCTGGCATAACACCTGGCATACCATGCCTTTATAAATAAATACTAACAGTATATGCAGGAATTATCAAGGATTTACCTCACACACCAATCTGAAACACGCCAATCCAAGTTGCAATATGGAGGTAGATTGTGGTCTAATTTCATTTTTTGGAAATCTCTTTGTTACGCTAAAATCAGTTTATGAGAATCCAGGAAGTGTTCTAATCCATGTGTGCACCAGAAATGAAGTAACTACTCCACCCTCCCTCTCTGCCTCTGTTTTAGGTGGGCTCTCCTTCAGCCCTCTCAGACCCACAGCTGAACCAGGAACTGCGCCAGGCTGCAGAGCATCATGGGAGGACCCTTTATGTCCCCAGTGGTGCATTGTGGGGAGGCCAAGACATCCTGAGACTCAATGATCGTGGATCTTTAAAGGTAAAATATGTTAATTTATAAGGGATAGCTTAGTTAATAGTTAAGTTGGATAAGTTATGTAGATAGTTACGTTAATATATAAGAGTTAGTATAAGAGAATGTGTAGACCTCATTAACAAGAGATTAAATTCAGATTGTGATTAAAGGTGAACAAGGTCATTGTTCTCTATTTCTAATCTTCTGAAAAGTCAGAGTAGAGCATACAGAATGGTTGTACTGGACAGAATGCTGTTACATAGAGCATACAGAATGGTTGTACTGGACAGAATGCTGTTACATACAGAATGGTTGTATTGGACAGAATGCTGTTTCATAGAGTGTGCAGAATGGTTGTACTGGACAGAATGCTGTTACATAGAGTGTGCAGAATGGTTGTACTGGATAGAATGCTGTTACATAGAGCGTGCAGAATGGTTGTACTGGACAGAATGCTGTTACATAGAGCATACAGAATGGTTGTACTGGACAGAATGCTGTTACATAGATTGTGCAGAATGGTTGTACTGGACAGAAGAATGCTGTTACATAGAGCATACAGAATGGTTGTACTGGACAGAATGCTGTTGCATACAGAATGGTTGTACTGGACAGAATGCTGTTTCATAGAGTGTGCAGAATGGTTGTACTGGACAGAATGCTGTTACATAGAGCATACAGAATGGTTGTACTGGACAGAATGCTGTTTTATAGAGCATACAGAATGGTTGTACTGGACAGAATGCTGTTACATAGAGTGTGCAGAATGGTTGTACTGGACAGAATGCTGTTACATAGAGCATACAGAATGGTTGTACTGGACAGAATGCTGTTACATAGAGCGTGCAGAATGGTTGTACTGGACAGAATGCTGTTACATAGAGCGTGCAGAATGGTTGTACTGGACAGAATGCTGTTACCTAGAGCATACAGAATGGTTGTACTGGACAGAATGCTGTTACATAGATCGTGCAGAATGGTTGTACTGGACAGAAGAATGCTGTTACATAGAGCATACAGAATGGTTGTACTGGACAGAATGCTGTTGCATACAGAATGGTTGTACTGGACAGAATGCTGTTTCATAGAGTGTGCAGAATGGTTGTACTGGACAGAATGCTGTTACATAGAGCATACAGATGGTTGTACTGGACAGAATGCTGTTTTATAGAGCATACAGAATGGTTGTACTGGACAGAATGCTGTTACATAGAGCGTGCAGAATGGTTGTACTGGACAGAATGCTGTTACATAGAGCGTGCAGAATGGTTGTACCGGACAGAATGCTGTTACATAGAGCATACAGAATGGAGGTACTGGACAGAATGCTGTTACATAGAGCGTGCAGAATGGTTGTACTGGACAGAATGCTGTTACATAGAGCGTGCAGAATGGTTGTACTGGACAGAATGCTGTTACATAGAGCGTGCAGAATGGTTGTACTGGACAGAATGCTGTTACATAGAGCGTGCAGAATGGTTGTACTGGACAGAATGCTGTTACATAGAGCGTGCAGAATGGTTGTACTGGACAGAATGCTGTTACATAGGGCATACAGATTGGTTGTACTGCCATTCATTTCCCCATAGACTTTGTCCAACGAACCATGGTGGAGTTAGTTCCTACAAAAAGACACCCATAACTATTGCTCTCTATTCCCTTTAAATAGCTTTAAATCTTAGAGTTTCTGTTGTATTACTGATGTACAAAACACAAGTTTTCTAAATCTCTCCTCTGCCTCTGTTCCTCTCCTCTGCCTCTGTTCCTCTCCTCTACCTCTGTTCCTCTCCTCTACCTCTGTTCCTCTCCTCTTCCTCTGTTCCTCTCCTCTACCTCTGTTCCTCTCCTCTTCCTCTGTTCCTCTCCTCTGCCTCTGTTCCTCTCCTCTACCTCTGTTCCTCTCCTCTACCTCTGTTCCTCTCCTCTGCCTCTGTTCCTCTCCTCTGGTTTTGAAGACACTGTTCATCCGGATGTCCAAGCACCCGTCATGTTTCCGTCTGACAGGAGACGTGCTGTCTGATTGGACAGAGGATGAGGGGAGGCGGGTCTTATTCAGTGGCTCGGTGGCAGAGCTCTGTCCCGTCGCCCCTAACAACGTCAACACCATGGCGGCAGCGGCCATCGCAGCGGGGAGCCTGGGTTTCGCTGGCGTCCAGGGGGAGATTGTGTCGGATACGGCGTAAGCAAAGCTTCTTAAATAACCCAAGATAGTTCAGAGTGGTTTTTACAATGGAAATCACTGTAACACTGTGGGCAGAACAAGCAAGGAGATGGGCTTGTTCTGCCCATAGTGTTAAAAATGACATGCTGGCATGTTTCAGCATGTATTTGCATAGCCTATTTTAATTATTTTAATTTAATTCTCTGAAGCGCAGCTGTGCAAGAACATAATTCACCCTCAAACTTCTACACAGCATAATTTTTTATAAATGTTGGCACTGAGTCAAGTGTACAAAACTTAGAGGACTCTGTTCTTAACACATTGTAGTAGTTGGAACAGAAAACTCTATAGAAATCAGAGAGATTAAGCAGAATGTTGACCCAGTGATTACCCTGATGTGAATGAAGGTTACTGGTGCCAATGGCTTCTCTCCCTCTCCTAGACTAAGTGATTACCATGTGGTGGAGGTGAAGGTTACTGGTGCCAATGGCTTCTCTTCCTCTCCTAGACTAAGTGATTACCCTGATGTGGAGGTGAAGGTTACTGGTGCCAATGGCTTCTCTCCCTCTCCTAGACTAAGTGATTACCATGTGGTGGAGGTGGAGGTCACTGGTGCCAATGGCTTCTCTCCCTCTCCTAGACTAAGTCATTACCCTGATGTGGAGGTGAAGGTTACTGGTGCCAATGGCTTCTCTCCCTCTCCTAGACTAAGTGATTACCATGTGGTGGAGGTGGAGGTCACTGGTGCCAATGGCTTCTCTTTCTCTCCTAGACTAAGTGATTACCATGTGGTGGAGGTGGAGGTCACTGGTGCCAATGGCTTCTCTCCCTCTCCTAGACGAAGTCATTACCCTGATGTGTAGGTGAAGGTTACTGGTGCCAATGGCTTCTCTCCCTCTCCTAGACTAAGTGATTACCATGTGGTGGAGGTGGAGGTTACTGGTGCCAATGGCTTCTCTTCCTCTCCTAGACTAAGTGATTACCATGTGGTGGAGGTGGAGGTCACTGGTGCCAATGGCTTCACAGTGCATACAGTGAGGAGGAACCCAGCCAAACTGGGAGCTGTAACTGGGAGTGCCACCTACAACTCCTTCTGGAGCAGCTTACTGGGTGGGTTCTGCTGTAGAAGGGTGTGTGTGTGTGTGTGTGTGTGTGTGTGTGTGTGTGTGTATCATTAATCAGTGTGAGAACATGAAGGGTTGTGTTGTCTAACGTCCGGTCCATCCTCTCCTTTTCTTCTCTCAGTGTGTAAGGGGCATGGTGGCCGGGTTTACTTGTGCTGAAGAGGGAGGGATATCAGAAGACAATTCCCTCTACCAACCAAACATGCACTACACTATGGTACTGAAACACACACTACACAACGGTACTGAAACACACACTACACAACACTATGGTACTGAAACACACACTACACAACACTATGGTACTGAAACACAGTACACAACACTATGGTACTGAAAAGTCTGCAGTGGTTGTGTTTGTAGTTACTGATCATGTGTGAGCAAAGTTCAGCTTGGTTCATATAATATGGTGTGACTGTATCAGGATTGACAAATATGGGCTTGGTTCATATAATATGGTGTGACTGTATCAGGATTGACAAATATGGGCTTGGTTCATATAATATGGTGTGACTGTATCAGGATTGACAAAACCTTCAAGTATGCTGGGGAATCCAATGTTGCACCTTCATCCTACAAAGTCCTACTACTGTCTCCCAGCAGCACTTCCCTCCCTTCTTTTCTCTAGAAATTAAAATAGGACTTTGTGAAGTAACAATTTAAAATGACAAAGTCTCTCAGGGTGATGGCAGGCACCACATTCATTTGCAATCGTCTAGCAATAACCCACAACTTGTATAGCTCTTATGCAGTAACATCCACATCACTACTGTGCTGCAATACATGTTAACAGTAATGTATGATGACCTTTATGTAGTGTCTTGGTGTTGTCACCACACACACACACCATTGTGACCTTAGAACCTTCCAGTTTTATCTGCAAAAATAATGTTCTGAACCCTAATTGGTTTGATGTATTTTTAGCTTGTATTCTTTTGAACTTAACATGAATTGAGTTAGAGTACTATATAGGTAGAGAACAAGGAATAACAAAATGTCAATAGCAAAAAGTTCAGATAGAACCTTATAGTTCCAAGCTCTCCCAGTATTTCCTGTTGTAGTAAAACCCCAACAAAAGAGAAGAGTCCTGTGTTTCATCATTAATAGGTAGAATCTACTTTATTTTCTCATCCTCTGATGTGTGATTGTACCACAAACAAACTGACACAGCAGTGTGGGCTCTGGATCAACTCATCTCGGTTTCTGGCTGTGCACAGCTGGGAATAGGATACACCCAAACCTGTGACCTTTCCCCTTCGCTCCTCTAATACAGTCTGCCGTCTAAAAACACCACGAGCTTCTCAGGACGGAAGCCCCACCTTTTACCTAAACCTCCAAGAGTGCAGGCAGAATCAGTGTTCCATTTCTATTAATCACAAACATACACACACACACAAAGAAAAACACTCAAACACAGGCTCACTGACTGAAAGGTTAAAAGGTGACCAATCGACAGTTTTTACACACAGTAGTGCCGGTTCTAATACAGTACAAGGCCCAGAGACGACGACAACGCCCACAGAAAAGTCTGAATCTCTGAACGAATGGGAGCCTGTTTCAGCAGGAGGCTCTTCAGCAGGACGTTCTGAGGCTCAGCCATAGAGTTAGAAAGAGGACTCGTCTTAGTATCTGTGGTAGAAGCCCTCAATGGCAATGTCCATGCAGAAAACGGGCTATGTACAGTACATCTATCTAGTCTAACTCTATGGGCCCAGCTCTAAATGTGTCGCTTATTGGTTTCCTAGCCCAGGGAAGTACTGCTGCTGGTTGGGTTGCTGTTACTGCTACAGTGTGACAGGAAAAGTGCTGCTGCTGTTTAAACAGGTTGCTGTTACTGCTACAGTGTCTGAACATGAAAATTGCTGCTGTTGGGTAGGTTGTGTGACTATGACAGTGGGCCAATGCCTTTGCCCTTCTTAGCAAGACTAATTAGCCCTAGTTTCTTTAACCATATGATAACCAGTGGTATCATCAGGATATCTTAGCCTCAGTTACAACTACTGTTAATCTACACTGGCAAGAATTTCATAAATTCCTAGATTAAGGACCAGAGCACAGGAGGTTGGTGGCACCTTAATTGGGGAGGACAGGCTCGTGGTAATGGCTGGAGCAGAATACCTGGAATGGTATCAAATACATCAAACACATGGTTTCAGCCATTATTCCAACTGATCTTCCCTCAGCAGCCTCCTGTGGGCCAAAGGTAACCTAGATTAATGACCAGAGGTAACCTAGATTAATGACCAGAGGTAACCTAGATTAATGACCAGAGGTAACCCTCCTATATACTCCAAGTTACCCCACTTTGTTATCTCAAAGCTGGGCTCTTTAACTCAAGGAAACGTCACCCGGCTAGCCATCCTTTCCCGCTCCTCCTCCATGTCAGTACAGGTTTCCCACAGAGGCGGAGCTGCACGGAGGTTTGGAAGACGTTCGGGCTGCTGGATGAATAACATCCTGTAGGAGCTCATCTCTTCAGCAGTTGTCAGATCTATATTATGTAAGTGGAGACGGTCAAGATAAGAGTGGTATGTTTGTAACATGTATGTCGTGTAGTAGTGAGTGTCAGCATATGTAGGTTTGTGTATGTTGTGTGTGTGAGAGAGACAGTCAGATTTTCATGCTGGCGGCTCCGTTTTTCTCTCCATTGGCACCTGGCAGGGTGTAAGGCAAGGCGGGACCCTTTTTACTAGGCAGGGTCAAGGGCTGGCGGATGTTCAAGCGGTCTTTCTCTGCCTCTGCATCTTCATCATAGCGGTCATCATCTTCTTCCGCCTCGCTGTGGCGGGGGGAGGAGTGGCGCGACAGAGACGGAGATGGGGGCACAGAGGCCGGTCTAGGGTAACGGAAACCTTGGGCCTGAAAAGAAAGGTTGGTGGGGTTTATGGCTGTGTCTAGACAGGCAGACACATTGACAGGTTTTTCACCAATTGATCTTTGACCATGTATTTCAGATCTGATTGGCTAAAATACCAATTAGTTAAAAAAAGATCAGAATCGGGCTGCCTGTCTAAAACACAGCCAGAGTAGCATAGCAGCATGTTTGATCTCTGACACTTTCTCAGAAGATTTACTAATCCAGATGTACATCTTATTTCACATATGAAATAAACCAGGAGTGTCCAACTCAATCCTGCCAGGGTCGTGTCTGCGTTTTTTTGTTAGTTCCCTTCAAATTGTATTCAATTAGGACAAATATGACCTTAATTGATTAAGTACAAGGGAGGAAGGAAAACCTGCAGACACTCAGTCCTCCAGGTAATTGTGCAGACACCCCTGTTATAACCCTCAGCCTCCAGGTAATTGAGTAGACACCCCTGTTATAACCCTCAGCCTCCAGGTAATTGTGCAGACACCCCTGTTATAACCCTCAGCCCTCCAGGTAATTGTGTAGACACCCCTGTTATAACCCTCAGCCTCCAGGTAATTGTGCAGACACCCATGTTATAACCCTCAGCCTCCAGGTAATTGTGCAGACACCCCTGTTATAACCCTCAGCCCTCCAGGTAATTGTGTAGACACCCCTGTTATAACCCTCAGCCCTCCAGGTAATTGTGTAGACACCCCTGTTATAACCCTCAGCCCTCCAGGTAATTGTGTAGTCACCCATGTTATAACCCTCAGTCCTCCAGGTAATTGTGTAGTCACCCATGTTATAACCCTAAGCCCTCCAGGTAATTGTGCAGACACCCCTGTTATAACCCTCAGCCCTCCAGGTAATTGTGCAGACACCCCTGTTATAACCCTCAGCCTCCAGGTAATTGTGCAGACACCCCTGTTATAACCCTCAGCCTCCAGGTAATTGTGTAGTCACCCATGTTATAACCCTCAGTCCTCCAGGTAATTGTGTAGTCACCCCTGTTAAAACCCTCAGGCCTCCAGGTAATTGAGTAGACACCCCTGTTATAACCCTCAGGCCTCCAGGTAATTGTGTAGACACCCCTGTTATAACCCTCAGCCCTCTAGGTAATTGTGTAGACACCCCTGTTATAACCCTCAGCCTCCAGGTAATTGTGTAGACACCCCTGTTATAACCCTCAGCCTCCAGGTAATTGTGTAGACACCCCTGTTATAACCCTCAGCCCTCTAGGTAATTGTGTAGACATCCCTGTTATAACCCTCAGCCTCCAGGTAATTAAGTAGACACCCCTGTTATAACTCTCAGCCCTCTAGGTAATTGTGTAGACACCCCTGTTATAACCCTCAGCCCTCCAGGTAATTGAGTAGACACCCCTGTTATAACTCTCAGCCCTCCAGGTAATTGAGTAGACACCCCTGTTATAACCCTCAGCCTCCAGGTAATTGAGTAGACACCCCTGTTATAACTCTCAGCCCTCCAGGTAATTGAGTAGACACCCCTGTTATAACCCTCAGCCTCCAGGTAATTGTGCAGACACCCCTGTTATAACCCTCAGCCTCCAGGTAATTGTGTAGACACCCCTGTTATAACCCTCAGCCTCCAGGTAATTGTGCAGACACCCCTGTTATAACCCTCAGCCTCCAGGTAATTGAGTAGACACCCCTGTTATAACCCTCAGCCTCCAGGTAATTGAGTAGACACCCCTGTTATAACCCTCAGCCTCCAGGTAATTGAGTAGACACCCCTGTTATAACCCTCAGCCTCCAGGTAATTGAGTAGACATCCCTGTTATAACCCTCAGCCTCCAGGTAATTGAGTAGACACCCCTGTTATAACCCTCAGCCTCCAGGTAATTGAGTAGACACCCTGTTATAACCCTCAGCCTCCAGGTAATTGAGTAGACACCCTGTTATAACCCTCAGCCCTCCAGGTAATTGAGTAGACACCCCTGTTATAACCCTCAGCCTCCAGGTAATTGAGTAGACACCCCTGTTATAACCCTCAGCCTCCAGGTAATTGAGTAGACACCCCTGTTATAACCCTCAGCCTCCAGGTAATTGAGTAGACACCCCTGTTATAACCCTCAGCCTCCAGGTAATTGAGTAGACACCCTGTTATAACCCTCAGCCTCCAGGTAATTGAGTAGACACCCCTGTTATAACCCTCAGCCTCCAGGTAATTGAGTAGACACCCCTGTTATAACCCTCAGCCTCCAGGTAATTGAGTAGACACCCCTGTTATAACCCTCAGCCTCCAGGTAATTGAGTAGAGACCCCTGTTATAACCCTCAGCCTCCAGGTAATTGAGTAGACACCCTGTTATAACCCTCAGCCTCCAGGTAATTGAGTAGAGACCCTGTTATAACCCTCAGCCTCCAGGTAATTGAGTAGACACCCCTGTTATAACCCTCAGCCTCCAGGTAATTGAGTAGAGACCCCTGTTATAACCCTCAGCCTCCAGGTAATTGAGTAGACACCCCTGTTATAACCCTCAGCCTCCAGGTAATTGAGTAGAGACCCCTGTTATAACCCTCAGCCTCAAGGTAATTGAGTAGACACCCCTGTTATAACCCTCAGCCTCCAGGTAATTGAGTAGAGACCCCTGTTATAACCCTCAGCCTCCAGGTAATTGAGTAGACACCCCTGTTATAACTCTCAGCCCTCCAGGTAATTGAGTAGAGACCCCTGTTATAACCCTCAGCCTCCAGGTAATTGAGTAGACACCCCTGTTATAAAACAGAAATAGTCCAACTAAAAAGGTACACTCCAACAAATTCCTACTGAATGGGTAAAGAACAAATGTTTTACTAATCTCCCCCGGGCACCATTAGGTCATTATTAAAAGTAAGTACCCATTGTTACCCAAAAGGAGGAAACAGCATCTCCTCGCCATACAGAGACAGACAGACAGACTTACAGTCTCAGAGTCATGAGGTTGGTAGAAGTAGGTATCCGGGAAGGCTTTAGCCAGGGCCATGTGACGAGCTGATATATAATACTGAGAGAAGAGAGGAGAGAGATAAGATGATAGTTAAAGTAGAACGGTTGACATTTCTTCTCTTGGTAAAGGTGAAAGTTCTCACTCTGCCCAGATATCTCCAGTCCAGAAGGTCACTCAGGCGCTCTGTGCGGTTCCGCTGGATGATCCTGGCGCGACGGCTCTGCTGGCAGAACTGGAACAGGTACGATGTGAGCTGGTTACAGGACTCATCAACCCCTCTGTACCGTCGATCAAGGATGTAGATTCCTGAGGTACAGTACAACAGCATTAGTCAAATCTACTGGAGATCAGTTGGTCAGTTGAGATCAGTTGGTTCTCTCAGTTGGTAGAGAGAATTCCCGCTGGAACCACCCATATGTACAATGTATACATGAATGACTGTCGCTTTGGATAAAAGCCTCATCTAAATGGTAGATCATATAATATTGGAACCATTACTTCTCTAAATGTAGAATGTTTTCATCAGCCCCTTGGAAGACACTAAACAACCTTGGCTTGGACACGTATTCTGAACACACCGTATGCTGAGGGATCAGCTATGTGTTCCTCCATGAAGCAGCCAAACCCAGAGAGGTTGGTAGAGATTGAGGGGATCCCCATGACTGTACACTCAGCTGAGCGAGAGAGAGAGAGAGAGAGAGAGAGAGAGAGAGAGAGAGAAGTAAATATACTTGTATATGCCATACAGCCAATGTACAAGACAACCATATCTCCATGGTTCATAGTATCTATAAGAGTCAACCTGGTGTATATCTCCATGATTCATAGTATCTATAAGAGTCTACCTGGTGTATATATCCATGGTTCATAGTATCTATAAGAGTCTACCTGGTGTAAATCTCCATGGTTCATAGTATCTATAAGAGTCTACCTGGTGTATCCATGGTTCATAGTATCTATAAGAGTCTACCTGGTGTATATCCCCATGGTTCATAGTATCTATAAGAGTCTACCTGGTGTATATCTCCATGGTTCATAGTATCTATAAGAGTCTACCTGGTGTATATCCCCATGGTTCGTAGTAAGAGGGGAACACTCCAAGATGGCAGCCTCTTACAAACTCTTCATAATCCATCGGCAGGAGAGGAGAGGTGGAGGAGAGGAACTCTGGGTGGAAGATCACCTAAAAGGATGATGGGAAGCCCAAATTAAGCAGGGGATGAGGACAGAGTTGACCAGATGAAAGAGATGCACTTCCGCCATATTATTTCCACTAGTTTTACAAGTCTTCCAATCAGAGCAGAAGAAGGGGAAGGGAGGAATTATTTTGAAGCAGCTGAACCCATTTGACCCACAGCTGTGCAGCGGGCTGGGCCATGGTTTCTAGTCGACTGGCCTGTGCATCAGTAGGATAGTGTTATAGGAATGCCATTTGTGATGGGAGTGACCAGAGCGGAGCACGGTGTGACGGTTATGTATTTGTAAAGTGTCAGTATGGCCCACATGCCATCTCACTAGCAAATGAGGGCACGATGGCAATGAGGCTCTGGCCTTTGTGTTTTATCCTGGAGAATTGTTGACATAGGCTGTGTAACGTCGTCTCCAGCTGGAGCTGCCTAATACTTTGAATTATCTAATCAACTCAGTCAATCTACCTTGACGCGGTCGGCAGAGCTGTTGAACAGGCCGATGCGGCGAATGCAAGTGAGGATGGGGTCGTTGCTGTCATCCAGCATGTTGTGGGTACAGATGGGAGGCTGGCACTGCCTCTGGGTGGCAAAGATGGCACGCTTCATCATGGTGAAGTCATCCTTGTCCAGCATCTTGGACACGTCCGGCAACTGCCCACTAATCCAGCACAAATGTAGATTTTACTAAAATACAAACTAGCACAAAAGCTCTGATGAAGGCCAAGAGGCAGACACATAAGCTTGAATCAAATGAGTGTGGGTTTCCCTTCTCTTTAACTAAGACAAAGTCATTCATACAGACTGTAGTCTATATAAATCCTCTTACAGTGATTCATATGGGTTTACAGGACAGTGATTCATATGGGTTTACAGGACAGTGATTCATATGGGTTTACAGGACAGTGATTCATATGGGTTTACAGGACAGTGACTCATATGGGTTTACAGGACAGTGACTCATATGGGTTTACAGGACAGTTCTTGTACTGGTAGTTCAATAGCACAAATGGGGATTCATAGAGGTCCACTTACACCAGCAGTGATTCATAAAGTTTCTTTCCGAAGCGTTCTTTCACTGTTTGAGCTGTATCCCTGCCATGAGGATGTTAAAACAAAGTCAAGTTATTAGTCACTATAAAACATACTTTTTCTTATTTTCTCACATGCAAGTGTCTCCCTCTGTGGCAGGAAACAGCCATGATGGTGTTGGTCATTACCAGAGCTGCTTCCTGACTGCTTGGCCTTTCAGCGTCTCCACGTTGAAGTTGTTGGTCCGCGCAGGCATGATGAAGAACGCAACGACAGTCACATCGCTGTGGTTGACCTGAGGGAGAGAGAGGAGGCAGGGAGGGAGTAAATACCTGCAAGATTCTAGAATACATCTAACTAACCGACAGACAGGCTGGTAGACAATGGGTATGTACACTCACACAGGCACATACAGTTCATTCTGAAAGTATTCAGACCCCTTCCCTTTCTCCACATGTTGTTACGTTACAGCCTCATTCTAAAATTTATTAAAAAAAACACAATACCCATTATGACAAAGTGAACACAGGTTTTTAGAAATGTTTACCAATGTTTAAAAATTCAGACCCTTTGCTATGAGACTGAAAATTGAGCTCAGGTGATTTGATTTGGAAAGGCACACACCTGTCTATATAAGGTCCCACAGTTAACAGTGCATGTCAGAGCACGAACCAAGCCTTGAGGTCAAAGGAATTGTTTGTAGAGCTCTGAGACGGGATTCTCTGGTCTGATGAAACCAAAATTGAACTCTTTAAAATCATAATTTATTTGTCACGTGGCGCCAAATACAACAGGTGTAGACCTTACAGTGAAATGCTTACTTACAGGCTCGAACCAATTGTGCAAAAAAAAGGTATTAGGTGAACAATAGGTAAGTAAAGAAATAAAACAATGCGAAGTGTCACATCTGGAGTAAACCTGCCACCATCCCTACAGTGAAGCATGGTGGTGGCAGCATCCTGCTGTGGAGATGTTTTTCAGCGGCAGGAACTGGGAGACTAGTCAAGAACGAGGGAAAGATGAACGGAGCAAAGTACAGAGAGATCCTTGATGAAAACCTTCTCCAGAGCACTCAGGACGTCAGACTGGGGCGAAGGTTCACCTTCCAACAGGACAACGACCCTAAGCACACAGCCAAGTCAACGCAGGAGTGGCTCTGGGACAAGTCTCAATGTCCTTGAGTGGCCCAGCCAGAGCCCGGACTTGAACCAAATCGAATGTCTCTGGAGAGACCTGAAAATAGCTATGCAGCGACACTCCCAATCCAAACTGACAGAGCTTGAGAGGATCTGCAGAGAAGAATGGGAGAAACTCCCTAAATACAGGTGTGCCAAGCTTGTAGCGCCATACCCAAGAAGATTCAAGGCTGTAATCGCTGAAAAAGGTGCTTCAACAAAGTACTGAGTAAAGGTTCTGAAGACTTGTACATTTGATATAATTTTTTGTTGTTGTAATACATTTGCAAAAATGTCTAAAAACCTGTTTTTGCTTTGTCATTATGGGGTATTGTGTGTAGATTGATGTGGGAAAATGATGTAATCAATTTTAGAATAAGACTGTAACGTAACAAAATGTGGAAAAAGTTGAGGGGTCTGAATACTTTCCTGAATGCACACACACAGTGCCGGACACACACACACAGTGCCGGACACACACACACACACAGTGCCGGACACACACACAGGGCCGGACACACACACACACACACACACACACACACAGTGCCGGACACACACACACAGTGCCGGACACACACACACACACAGCTTACTCTCAGTAGATAGTTGAGTCTGGCCAAAGCCTCCAAGAAGATATCAGCCCCTTTGTTGCTGAACTCATACCTCCCAGCGATGAACAGGAACAGACACTTGTCCAGGTTAAAGTCCAGATGCCTGGCGGGTGGGACAACAACAACCATTCAATCCTGACATCACCTGACCACATGTCCAGACAAGGGTTGGGGTCAATTGGGGGTTGGGGTCAATTGGCTAAGGCAAATTCTGAAGGAGCTACATTTGTCATTGTTGTAATAGCATATAGAAGAAAGAAAAAAAATCAGCATGCTCCCGACACAAACACAATAATGAAGTCTGTCCATGTGGTAGCTAGTCAGTCTCCCCATTTAAAAAAAATGTGAACCTACTAAGCTAACCAGTTAAGAACAAATTCTTATTTACAATGACGACCTACACCGGCCAAACCCGGACGATGCGGGGCCAATTGTGCGCTGCCCTATGGGACTCCCAATCATGGACGGTTGTGATACAGCCTGGAATCTAACCAGGGTGTCTGTAGTGACGCCTCTAGCACTGCGATGCAGTGCAGTAGACCGCTGCGCCACTCAGGAGCCCTCGTGTTGAGTTCTTCTACCATGTTTTAAAATGAGAAAGCGACCTAAAACAGTGTTCCCATTGTATAGCAAACCAAGTTAAAGCAAACATTCAATGTTATCTTTCTCATAATAACCGCATATGGTTTTACCGCAACAGACTTAAATTGAAACAGCGGGAAACAATCTCTCATACAAACTGATCAGAAATGAAATCACGTAATAATTATATTAGAGCAGTAGAAATTGTAAATCGGCTACCAAGAAGAAACGTCGGATTTTCAAGGTAAGCTATTCCATGATGACTGAATTGCGCATCGCCAATATTCATACAAGACTTTGAACGTTTTACCTGGGTTGCATACCCATTCTGGCCTTAGCATTTACTGGTAGATTTAACTTGTAACATATTTCCTACTGCTTTCCTCAACGCAACAACCAGCTGTTTCAGAGCTGCGCGCTGTTTCTACGCATCAGATTATCTATAGGCTGTGTGCAGCGCGTGATAAATAATCGACATAACGAACGAAAAGCTATGGGAACCCGTTTTTTTTTAATATATATATAAATTATATAGCCTAGATAAAAAAATAGCATTATTAAAATATTTTTTCCCACTGACCAGGGGGCCATTGATGGAGGGTTTCTAAACCTCCCCTGCATGTCAGTCCTGACACCCAGACAGGGGCGTTCCCGTGACGATGTTTCCTCTTTACAAAGTTGGTTTATTTTTGGTCAATTGCACATGACAGTTTGAATAAATCACGATATAAAAAGCTCATTGTTAACCCAAAACTAACGTGGCCATGTAAAAAAACATCACTGTCACCCTTGAGACCAATTCAAAATGTGTGTTGCACTGCCAAGTCACAAGGTCGCAAATGTGACTGTTTTGGTCACAGTATCAATTAGGTTCTAGCAACAGGGTGTTTATAGGGTTGTATATTAATATGATAGTACCCCTGGTGGAGGCTGTTTATAGGGTTGTCTATTAATATGATAGTACCCCTGGTGGAGGCTGTTTATAGGGTTGTCTATTAATATGATAGTACCCCTGGTGGAGGCTGTTTATAGGGTTGTATATTAATATGATAGTACCCCTGGTGAAGAGGCCAAGAGGTAACACTCCCATCACTGGGCAAAAACTGGTTGAATCAACATTGTTTCCACATCAATTAAACAAAACAAAATGTGATAATGTTGAATCAACAAAAAGTAATCAACACAAGGGAATTTCAATTTTTTGTCATGATGATCATTTTGTGTTAATCACATTGAATTCACATTAGTTGACAACTCAACATAATGTTAATCAAAAATAGACATTGAAATGACATCTGTGCCCAGTGGGTCAGCAGTATGTGTATATATAGTATATTTGTGTTTGGGTGGGGACCCCACTGACCCATAGAAGTGACCTCTGATGAACTCCTGGATACGGTTCTTGCTCTGGGCGTGCAGGTTCTGGAACTCATGCATGGCAGAAAACTTCTTCACATTCAGCCCGTTAGGGGTGATTATGTCTGTGGGTGGGGTGGCGGGAGAGAAGGAGAGAGAGAGGGGCGTGGGAGAGAGAGGAAGAACAGGAGCGGTAAAGGGGGAGAGAGAGAGAGAGAGAGAGAGAGAGAGAGAGAGAGAGAGAGAACAGGAGAGGAGAGGTAGAGATAACAAGAGACGAAGAAATAGAGAAAGAACAGGAGAGGAAGAGATAACAAGAAGAAAGGTAGAGATAACAAGAGACGGAGAGATAGAGAAAGAACAGGAGAGGGAGAGATAACAAGAGAGGAGAGGTAGAGATAACAAGAGAGGAGAGGTAGAGATAACAAGAGAGGTTAGCCAGACAGTCAACTAAGAACAAACAAAGAGGTTAAAAGGTTTGAGAGGAATTCCTGTGACAGGCATGCACACACGCACACATGCACAAACACACCTGGTTTCCTCTTCAGCAGGTGCTCTGCCTCAACGGCTGTGATCTGAGAGACGGTGGTGAAGACATGAGCGCAGCGCGCCGCTGTCCGCTCCAGACAATACCGATGGTAGATCTGTCTATCCCCCGCCTCCTTATCCACGTTGAACTGAGACAGAGACAGACAGACAATTCCAAATTGTCAATTCCACTCACCAAGACAAGATTAAGCTATTACCTACGAGACAAAGTTAATTGAATAAATAACTTGCAAAAAAATATTATTCACAATTTTTTTTTTTTTATCATAAAACAAAAATTATTCACATTTTTTTTTTTTAATCATAAAACAAAAATTATTCACAATTTTTTTTTTTTTATCATAAAACAAAGCCTATCCAATCCTATCTGATCTAGAGTAGTGGCTATGGTGAAGAGGCTGGGAGACACTGACACACAACGTTCAGCAGTTGTGGGTCAGTAAATAGCACATCAAATAAGTGCTTTCACTGTTTTAGTGGAGCAATCCAGGGTCTATGAAACAGGACAGACCAGATGCTAGAAACCAACATGCTAAAAATGCTACGGTCCTGCCCGCCCCACCTTCCACACACTAGTCTAACTCCAGAAGCATCAGCTTGGGATCATCAGTCTGGTAACAGTTCTCCACTAACTCCAGAAGCATCAGCTTGGCATCATCAGTCTGGTAACAGTTCTCCACTAACTCCAGAAGCATCAGCTTGGGATCATCAGTCTGGTAACAGTTCTCCACTAACTCCAGAAGCATCAGCTTGGGATCATCAGTCTGGTAACAGTTCTCCACTAACTCCAGAAGCATCAGCTTGGTATCATCAGTCTGGTAACAGTTCTCCACTAACTCCAGAAGCATCAGCTTGGCATCATCAGTCTGGTAACAGTTCTCCACTAACTCCAGAAGCATCAGCTTGGGATCATCAGTCTGGTAACAGTTCTCCACTAACTCCAGAATCATCAGTCTGGTAACAGTTCCCTTTCAGATCTACACTACTGAATACTAAGTAGGGGACTATGGGATCTAACATCAGGGCAAAAGATACTAGCTAGGGTGATACAACTGACCTTAAAACAACCTAGAATTAACCACAACACTTACTGTGAGGTCAGTTACCTGTGAATGATGCTGTAGATGCACAAATACAGAACAATCAGAACATTGTAAACATGACATCCCAACCCTGACCAACACACACCACAGATCATGACATCACCACATGTGTACACACAAACACACCCACACAGATGCACTCACATCGGCAAGGTTGTTGTAGAAGTCCACGCTGCCGGCACATAGGTAGCGTCCCAGCAGGGTGGCGTGGGTGGTGAAGATGGTTGCCACGGGCAACTGTCTCTGTCGGCATAGCGCCAGGCCCAGGCCTGCCAGCCACTCATGGAAATGGGCCAGGATATGGGGAGGCTCCTCACACTGCGCTGCATACTGGAGGAAGACAATGTGGAATTACTACAATGGGCCAGGATACTGGAGGAGAACAATGTGGGGTTAATATAATGGGCCAGCATACTGGAGGAAGATAATGTGGAATTACTACAATGGGCCAAGATACTGGAAGAGAACAATGTTGGGTTAATATAATGGGCCAGCATACTGGAGGAAGATAATGTGGGGTTAATACGGAACCTTATAGGGAATACTGTTACTAATGAATTGCAACCTAGCACTGACACAAGCCATTATTAATCTGGCTAGAGCAGTGGTCGCCAACCGGTCGATCACGATCTTAAAGGCATTCCTAGTCGATCACCAAATATTTCTGTAGAAAAGCCAACGAATGAAAAAGGCTTGCGCTCCTTTTTTAAATCGTGTTGAGCGGTTGCCTGATTCAAAGGTCCTGCGTACCGGGTAAGCAAAGTGTTCCCATGAGACAAACTCCGCCTACCCGGAAAATCAGTGACTAAATCGAGTGCACCTACTCACCGTGGCTACAGAGCTTCCATGCCCCTGGCCACAGCCAAGTTTAATAGGCTACTAGCATACGTAAGATTGAATAACTTAAAACCATGACCACAGAGAGACTGTCAACGAATACAGCATAGAGCTGCTGTTTTTACGAGTGAGTTAATGTTTAAGTTTATATTCAGCAATGTCACTGTTTTTATTCAACACTATTACAAAACGTGCTTCTCCGTACTTCCGCTCGGGCTGCAGCTGCAGTGAATGAGTAGCCAAGTATCAACGTTTTATTGTTATTAGCAGCTCGTCGTGTCGGTTTTTATATGAAGGATTATTTCACTTTCTCTGGTCATGAATTTGTGCATGAGGCAGATGCGGTGCGACTGGAGTTTCGCCATCAGGTGGAAGACGGTGTCCCCTCTCTCTGGTCAGTCTCACCGGAGGAAAGGAAGAAGAGAGCAGGGACCGTGAGAGATGGTTGGGAAAAATAGTTTTGAACGGTCATCCAACTCGGAAACTCGGGCATCTTTCTAGAGCTCCGACTTGTCGACCTGAAGATCAGTGACGTGGTGATTTGACCTCGTTGACCATCAGACGCAGGTACCATCAGTCCAGTAAAATAAACAAGATAATGAATTAAATTCATGCTCCACAGTGACTCACATGTGCTAAACCAACTGATCTATTATGTTATCAAAGGTTGAGTTTTGAAATATAATATGGTCTGATTAACAATATTGGCAGGCCAATCATATAGCCAATATGCTGTGATGATGTATTAGGCCAACTGTCCAAACATCATTCCTACAAAACTGTTTGTGTGAGGTTCATGTAAATAATACTTCTGAGCAGTAGATGCCAGCCTGCTGTTTGCTGTGAAAGTGATCTTGATTGGTGACCACTGGGCTAGAACCACCTAGGTCCCTGTTATAACAGCGAGCAGTGTGTAGGCCACTTAGCCCCATTCAACCCATTATCCCTGACCCTCCCTGGCAGCAACTCTCCTCTCCTAGTAACCCATTATCCCTGACCCTCCCTGGCAGCAACTCTCCTCTCCTAGTAACTCATTATCCCTGACCCTCCTTGGCAGCAACCCACCTCTCCTAGTAACCCATTATCCCTGACCCTCCCTGGCAGCAACCCACCTCTCCTAGTAACCCATTATCCCTGACCCTCCCTGGCAGCAACTCTCCTCTCCTAGTAACCCATTATCCCTGACCCTCCCTGGCAGCAACTCTCCTCTCCTAGTAACCCATTATCCCTGACCCTCCCTGGCAGCAACTCTCCTCTCCTAGTAACCCATTATCCCTGACCCTCTCTGGCAGCAACCCACCTCTCCTAGTAACCCATTATCCCTGACCCTCCCTGGCAGCAACTCTCCTCTCCTAGTAACCCATTATCCCTGACCCTCCCTGGCAGCAACCCACCTCTCCTAGTAACCAGGCGGTCAAGAAGCCAAAGAGGACGGCGTCGTTGGCCTCGCGGTCGAACCAGGGCACCCCGATGGAGAAGTTGTCCCACAACTCTTTTTTCCACTTATCCAGGTTCCAGGCAGTGAACGCCACATCTATCAGCACCACGTATGGACTGCCCTCAATCAGCCAACGACCAAAGTACACCTGGGGTGAAGAGAGAGAGGGGGGAGGTGAGTGAAAGAGAGAGAGAGGAGGGGTGAGAATGAGAGACTGGGGTCAGTGTTTTAAAGGCAGCTCGCTAGCCAGGCAGGCAAGGTATGGTGCTGTTAGCCTTAGTGTCGCTACACAACTAGCATATTTTCAATGTGGTCACAGTCTGGACCTAGAGTGTTTGACATATATGTTTATTTGCCGTTGCCCAGTACAGAGAATTAAAAATACAATTTCCTGTTTATACCACAAAGAACAGGGAGCTTACACAATAATTTACACAACGTCCAGTCCTCAAGTAAGGACAATTACGATTAGGGCACAATATCGCTCTCCTCCAATCAAATGATCTGACCTCACCACACAGAGCTTTCACATGGTGCACTGCACTGCTATGACCCTGCACACCTAGAATGCCAAGGAGTGACTCAGCGTGGCACACACACTTACACATATGAACTACACATGCACAATACACACACACTAAACACACGTTACAGACTGCCTACCAGAAATAGACAGCAGTGTGTGTGACACTGATACAGCCTTTAACCTTTTAACAGAAATACCAGAGATCAGAACGACAAGGACAGAGAGTGAAGGATAGAGAGAAGAAATACAGAGAGAAAGAGGGACACTGTGTGTGTGTGGACGTGTTTAACTATACTTGTGGGGACCAGAAGTAAACAAATTTATTTTTGAACAACTGGGGACATTTTGTTAGTCTCCCACAAGGTCAAATACTATTTCTAGGTTTAGGGTTAAGGTTAGAATTAAGTTTAGGGTTAGGAACTAGGGTTAGGGTAAGGGAAAATGTGATTTTGAATGGGACTGAGTTGTGTGTCCCCACAAGGTTAGTTATACAAGACTGTGTGTGTGTGTGTGTGTTGGGTGTCCTGGGGAAAGGCCAATGCCATGGACCAGTGTTAGGTGGGGTCTTGGGGTGCACGGGGGCTTGAGGCAAGGTTGAAGTCATGAAATACCTGATCAAACCTTTTTAAAAACTAAAGGACACTGCTTAGAAATGCCTAGAATGGCATAGTACTGCTTTTAACCTCATCACAATCCCAAAACACTTTAATTGCAAGGACATGAAGAAGTTATGTTTTTTTCTATTGTTGTCAACGTCACGATCGAGAACCAATGGTAATTTAGGAAGTTGTGTACACACACACACAGTTGAGGTAAAAATGCTAATTAGCAACTTTACACTGGGTTCTAAAAAGTTAGTTTTAGTCTCCTGGATTTCTACTCCTTTGCTGCATGTGGTGCTAGTTGGTGCTAATGTTACATGTAGCTCCTTTAAAGCAACAATCTGCAGTTTGGTAAAAAGCTGAGGGGCGGGGCTGGGGAAATGGAACCACTCTCAAACTCAGAGCTTTGGACGCAAGGACTGACCATCCATGACATTGATAGTTTTAACCATGTTTTATTTATATGGTGTTTGTTTATGTTCACAAACATTGGAGTAAATCAAGCTTATACATATATATTTGGGGTTCTGATGGGGTACGACAGTTAAACTAAGCTCATGAGGCATTTATAGAAGTTATATTCTTAAAGAATCAAAATGGGTACATATTAACTTCTCTCCAAAAATGGATGTAGCAACTGCAGAACTGCAGATTTCCCCTTTAAGACCATTAGTAGTGCCAGCAAACTGGTGTGGGTCTCTGTGTGGGTCTCTGTGTGGGTCTGTTTGTACCTTACATCCACTGGAATTCATCTTGTCTATGGCTCTCTTAAGGGCAGGGTTGGTGGGCTCGATCAGCTCCACCTGGGTGCGGACGTTACTCTCCACATACGGACCAACCAGGAAATAGTTTTCTCCCCATTCCTCTGCCGTCAGACGGGCTTTGGTCTGGATCACTGTGTAAATCCCACCAACTGCAGAGGCACGGACCAAGAGTTATTACTAATGTACTGTCGTTACACACAGGACCAAGAGTTATTACTAATGTACTGTCGTCACACACAGGACCAAGAGTTATTACTAATGTACTGTCGTCACACACAGAACCAAGAGTTATTACTAATGTACTGTCGTCACACACAGAACCAAGAGTTATTACTAATGTACTGTCGTCACACACAGAACCAAGAGTTATTACTAATGTACTGTCGTCACACACAGAACCAAGAGTTATTACTAATGTACTGTCGTTACACACAGGACCAAGAGTTATTACTAATGTACTGTCATTACACACACACAGTGGTACCTTTGTTGGCCACCTCCCATGCGATCTCGAAGAGGACGGCGTCCTCCAGGTCAAACTCCTCATCCCACTCCTCCAACCCCGACAGGGAGGTGATGGACAGGCTGCGAGCCAGAGGCATGCTGGGAAAGAAGAACAACACAAATGGTTTAGACATGTCATGAAACACAAAGTTTTTTTGGAAGGAAGGATATATTTCAGCTGGCAGAGCTAAAATAGCTGAAGATGTACAGTTCCACATAGGGGTCATCATTGAGGTGGAAATGAAATGGGGTTAGGAGTAGAGTCAGTGAGGTTAAGGGGTGAGGTTTAGAAGTTACCATTGGTTAGGAGTAGAGTCGGTGAGGTTAAGGGGTGAGGTTTAGAAGTTACCATTGGTTAGGAGTAGAGTCGGTGAGGTTAAGAAGTTACCATTGGTTAGGAGTAGAGTCAGTGAGGTTAAGGGGTGAGGTTTAGAAGTTACCATTGGTTAGGAGTAGAGTCAGTGAGGTTAAGGGGTGAGGTTTAGAAGTTACCATTGGTTAGGAGTAGAGTCAGTGAGGTTAAGGGGTGAGGTTTAGAAGTTACCATTGGTTAGGAGTAGAGTCAGTGAGGTTAAGGGTGAGGTTTAGAAGTTACCATTGGTTAGGAGTAGAGTCGGTGAGGTTAAGAAGTTACCATTGGTTAGGAGTAGAGTCAGTGAGGTTAAGGGGTGAGGCTTAGAAGTTACCATTGGTTAGGAGTAGAGTCGGTGAGGTTAAGAAGTTACCATTGGTTAGGAGTAGAGTCGGTGAGGTTAAGGGGTGAGATTTAGAAGTTACCATTGGTTAGGAGTAGAGTCGGTGAGGTTAAGAAGTTACCATTGGTTAGGAGTAGAGTCAGTGAGGTTAAGGGGTGAGGTTTAGAAGTTACCATTGGTTAGGAGTAGAGTCAGTGAGGTTAAGGGTGAGGTTTAGAAGTTACCATTGGTTAGGAGTAGAGTCAGTGAGGTTAAGGGGTGAGGTTTAGAAGTTACCATTGGTTAGGAGTAGAGTCAGTGAGGTTAAGGGGTGAGGTTTAGAAGTTACCATTGGTTAGGAGTAGAGTCAGTGAGGTTAAGGGGTGAGGTTTAGAAGTTACCATTGGTTAGGAGTAGAGTCAGTGAGGTTAAGGGGTGAGGTTTAGAAGTTACCATTGGTTAGGAGTAGAGTCAGTGAGGTTAAGGGGTGAGGTTTAGAAGTTACCATTGGTTAGGAGTAGAGTCAGTGAGGTTAAGGGTGAGGTTTAGAAGTTACCATTGGTTAGGAGTAGAGTCGGTGAGGTTAAGGGTTAAAGTCAATGTGTGCGCTCACTTTCCAGCGTTTTTACATGTCAGGATACTGACCTCTAAATAAATGTCGATGTAAATGGACAATAAAGTAATTTCTTATTCTTATCGTTAGCGTACCGCTATCGGACGGCCTTCAATATCTGCTGGTTGAATATACACTATTTTCTAGCATCATTAGAAGCTATACACAGCTTGTTTACATCGTCTCCTATGACAGAGTATAATGCAGTGGTGAGATCAAGATGCAGGAGGAAATGTCTGTTTGCTGCCCCAAAATGGAAAGGAAGAGTTAACATGAAAACACTGTATGACATGACTGACTCAACATCACAACCCAGGTCATTTAAAGAGTGACAGAAAGTGTGTGTGTGTGTGTGTACAAAGTACTGTATCCCAATCTGATAACTTGATCAAATGACACCAATGATGCTGTAGGCCCATATACAACAGTATTTGGTCAGTGGTACAGGAGGAACTTCCTAGACTTAAAAAGACATTATGAGTCATCACCAGTTCCAGCATAGGTCTGGGATTTGTATTTTACCTTTATTTAACTAGGCAAGTCAGTTATGAACAAATTCTTGTTTTCAATGACGGCCTAGGAATAGTGGATTAACTGCCTTGTTCAGGGGCAGAACGACAGATTTTTACCTTGTCAGCTCTGGGATTCGATCTTGCAACCTTTCAGTTACTAGTCCAACGCTCTAACCACTAGGCTACCTGTGCTGAGACTATTGAGAGAGTGGATGGTAACAACTACCTCAGTACGCTCAGCTTAGAGAGAACTGGGACGCTGTGGTCTAGAAATATGTCAGTCAAAAAGGATTATTTATATTTTATTTCACTTGGTCCCCACACCCCCTCAATGGTCATTTAGTCTGCTGCTCCCCCTATGGTCACCCCCCCAAGTCTTTACTCTGCCTCCACCCCAATGGACATGTATTTATTCATCACTGCTACAGTTGTTACGGTGTCCCTATCTATGCTGCAGTAGTCTGTGGCGGGGAGAGTATACATATACACACACACAGAACACACACACACCTCTCTCTAGTGGGAGTTTTTCTGCACTGCTTGCTCTTTGGGGTTTTAGGCTGGGTATCTGTATAAGTATGTGACAGTTCCTGATGTCAAAGGGGATTTATTAAATACATTTGATTGACTGAATCACTCTACTCATGAGTCACAGGTCTACTTTGCAAAATGAGAAGGCTGGATAAAAATGATGCCAGAACGGGAGAGTTGGTTTATGTTCAAATGAGATTTGTTGAGACCAGGATATTGGTTGGAGAGCAGCTGGGCAGCTGAGTGTTTGACAATCTCCAACGTGGCACAAAGATCTGCCAGACTGGCACACACCTTGATTCTTTTTTTAAAAAGTCAATGAGAAGAGGCTGTTCCAAATAGCTCTTCTGTGTCTCGTGGGGTTCTAGGAGTGTGTGAGAATGAGAGAGACAGTATGCAGTGTTGTGTGTGTGCATATGGGTGGGTGTGTGAGAGAGAAAGTGGGTGAGAGAATGTGATCTGTGTGTGAGAGAGAGAGAGAGAGTGTGAAATATTTGTGGAAGTACAGTCATCAACTGTAATGCAGAGTAGTGGAAGAAAAGAGGAGGAAGGTAGAAGAGGAAGAGGGAGGGAGAGGATGAGGAAGAGGGGGAAGGTAGAAGAGGTGGAGGGAGGGAGAGGACGAGAGAGAGGTGTAGGTGGGCGGGGAGTAGAGCCTAGGACCAGGACCTTACTACACTATTTTAGTGATATGTTCTGACCAGACAATCTTGTCATGCCAGAAAGTGTGACACACACCCCTCAGCTTTTGCGAAATAGCTTGGACAACAAACGGTGCTGGTGACATGCAGCACCATGATGAAATACTGCAGGGTGATTTACCACACTAGTTGCAGCAACCCGAGGTTGGCTGACTGTTGGCATGCTGTGGCTCAGGCAAACCCAACTCCCATGGTTTAGACTGTTGTTGGCCATGTAGAAAGAGACATTTCATATAGAGCAGGCCATAATACTGTAGTGTAGCACACTAGTGATGATGGAGCGGATGTTCTCTTCATCCCTCTTTTCTCACACACAAACATTTGATGAATGACAGATGTAAAAGACGGAGGTGCACACCTGAAAGAGGAGACCCACTCGGCCCAGGGCAGAGCAATATAAATCATATATGATAGCCTACGTCACACTATGCATGTCTGAGGCTACTGTCTTCCCGACTATGAATGGAGTCCATTATACATCCTAAAGAAGCCTGTGAGGCTGCTGCCTGTGAACAGGTTGGCTGGCTATAAGTACTGTCTGAGGCCTCCTCTTCGCTCGTGAGGTTCAGTCACACCTCCGACACAGACACTCCAGCAGCGAACAACACACTATCATTTAGAAATATGAAACACCCTGCTTTGCTACTAATAATGATTACAATGTAGCGTGTTTGCTGTCATCCGTTACATTGTGTCGTCGCAATGTATCAGGAAAGACTGCGTGTCCAACCAGAACACAGTGCGACTCTGACAGCAAACACATCGCGATGCAGAGGACGCTCTCCTTACCTCGGCAATAATACACGTACTCATAGGCTATACGATCGAGAACACATGGAATTATCATACACCCCACTGAGGTGGTGAAGGTTACTTACCCTAAACCAGTGTCGTACCAAGATCGGTAAAGCAAGCTATGGCAACATTGGCATCTGTTTCAATCAATCAACAACAAAAAACGTTAAAGGGAAGCTAGATAGCAGAGGGGGCGGACGCCTCGTTCGAATCCTGGAGATCCACATTGGTTTAATGCACAGTACGTCATGTTGATGGACACAATGAAATAACGCCTGTGTGCGGATTACTGCACGTAAGGGGGCGGGGTTGTACCGGCTAAAGTACCGCCTTCTTTACACATTATTCATGAGATGGCGTTCTTGACCCTTTGATTTCTATGGGGTACAGGCCCCGCCCAGGGGAAAATGGGTCGTTTTCCCAAACAAAAACGTACAATTGGTTGACTGAGTTTACTAAAACGGACTGTGGTTGGTGGACTACGTTGTCAATCGAAGGAGAGTGAATCGTGAGCAACGTGAGCAACTGGTCTATCTTTTTTTATTTTTCAAAGAGGAGAGAAAAGGGCAAGCAAGTTATTTATAATGCTCGTTGAGTGTCAGATGGGAGTATAGCGGAAAGAACAACCGACAACGTGACTACAGAATGACATTTGACCATGCAGCAAGCTCCTTTCTCAGTTCTTTATATGCTGTGAAAACTTACCGAACTTATAGTTTTTCCTCTTGCTTGTCTCTCTACACACACACACACACACACACACACACACACACACACACACACACACACACACACACACACACACACACACACACACACACACACACACACACACACACACACACACACACACACACACACACACACACACACACACACACACACACACACACACACACTTACTTCTTGGAGGGTTCCCAACCTCCAAGAAGCTAGATGCTTTTAGCAACAGTAGTATTTACACACTAGCCTTGTTAGGAATTAGCTTGCAAAGCCAGATGTTGAATTACATTTCAATATGCTATGCAGATTGTCCGTAGGGTTTGTCCTGATGCAGGGGGGAAATGTAGAAGTTTCTTTTATAGAACATAAATTAAACAGACTTTTCAAATGTGGGTCTGCTGTAGACCCACTTCCTCTCCGCTTACTTCATGTCACAATAAAAGTCCTGCATGTGCGCCATACCTGCAAAAAAATTTGCTAGAACTTGTGGGGGACTTTTATTTTGACATGAGGAAAGCCGAGAGGAACTGACCTCGCTGAGGAACTGCATAGGTCTACAACACAGATCCACGTTTGGAAATTCTGTTTAATTACAAGTTCCATTAGATGGTTTTTTTTCTCTCAAATCTCACCCTGCATAAAGACCAAGCCTACAGACAATCAACAGAAATCTCCCCTGCATAAAGACCAAGCCTACAGACAATCAACAGAAATCTCCCCTGCATAAAGACCAAGCCTACAGACAATCAACAGAAATCTCCCCTGCATAAAGGCCAAGCCTACAGACAATCAACAGAAATCTCCCCTGCATAAAGGCCAAGCCTACAGACAATCAACAGAAATCTCCCCTGCATAAAGACCAAGCCTACAGACAATCAACAGAAATCTCCCCTGCATAAAGACCAAGCCTACAGACAATCAACAGAAATCTCCCCTGCATAAAGACCAAGCCTACAGACAATCAACAGAAATCTCCCCCTGCATAAAGACCAAGCCTACAGACAATCAACAGAAATCTCCCCCTGCATAAAGGCCAAGCCTACAGACAATCAACAGAAATCTCCCCTGCATAAAGACCAAGCCTACAGACAATCAACAGAAATCTCCCTGCATAAAGACCAAGCCTACAGACAATCAACAGAAATCTCCCTGCATAAAGACCAAGCCTACAGACAATCAACAGAAATCTCCCCTGCATAAAGACCAAGCCTACAGACAATCAACAGAAATCTCCCTGCATAAAGGCCAAGCCTACAGACAATCAACAGAAATCTCCCCTGCATAAAGACCAAGCCTACAGACAATCAACAGAAATCTCCCCTGCATAAAGACCAAGCCTACAGACAATCAACAGAAATCTCCCCTGCATAAAGACCAAGCCTACAGACAATCAACAGAAATCTCCCCTGCATAAAGACCAAGCCTACAGACAATCAACAGAAATCTCCCCTGCATAAAGACCAAGCCTACAGACAATCAACAGAATAAGTTGATATGTCACTTTATTCAACTTTTGGCTTCTGGCAGATTATTCAATTTTTTTGCAAGCTAATTCCCAGCAACGCAATTGTGTAAATACTAGCATTGCTAAAAGCAGTAACCAAGAAGACATTTCAGGATATCAATGAAGTTAGAGTAGCTAGCTTGTCTAACTATCTTAGCTGGCATGCCTGCTGGCAAGGTTGGTAGACTTTAGAAAAGCAAGCAATAACTAAATGTACAGAATAAGACTTGAAATCATTTACCCAGATTTGATCAGAGTATATTTAGTTTCTTTAAAAAAAATAACCACCATTCAGGAGGAGACAGACAGTTTAAGAGGTATGCTTAGATATGCAGAACGCTTGAATAATTATTTTACACATAATTAAGTATAATGATTATGGCTCTAGATTGCAGGAAAAAAGCTGTTTGAGGTGCCCTCCGCACCACCCCCCAGCCATCTTCACGTACTTTGTGCCCTCTCAGATTATTGGGGTGCATGATGCACTTGCACACACACACACACACACACACACACACACACACACACACACACACACACACACACACACACACACACACACACACACACACACACACACACAAAGAGGGCCAGCAGGCCTGACATATAACCCATAACCATAAATACATTACAGTGAACCACATTGCTTGTTAACAATATAATATAATAATCTGAATAAATATCTATTTCGTCTATTGGGTTAGGTTATTAGATCATAGAGATACAATAGAAGTGTTTTAGACGTCTGTTTAATATGTATTTTAAAGTCAATTTTCTGTGATTAGACTTCAAATGTAGTGTCACCACAATGTAAACATATTGTTATGGTAGCTGTCTGACAGGTCACACCGTTTTCAGTCTCTGAGCCACACCAAATATGGCCGCTGCTTCCATCCTTTTTTTCAGACATGGGCTTCCGCTCTCTTGACCAATCACCATGTGCGCTGTGGAAACGTAATTTTACCGGGAAAACGAGAAATCCTCCGCGCTTTCCGGTGGTGAAAGTTCACGAATTGAACGCACAAGTGGCGGGAGTTGTTGTCAAGTAGGATCTGATCGAAGTCACCAAATTGAACAAAGGTAGCTACAACATTTTATTGACAAGTAGCTGGAGCTAGCTAACCATGCCACATGTGTCTGATTGACAAATACATGCGGATGATAATTAACTACTATACCCATGTGTTTCTGTGTAGCTAGCTATTTACAATTGAAACAGGGTTAGCTATAGCTAACTTGCAAGCGTGTTGCTGTTGTTGGTCAACAACGTTGAGAAGTTCACGTTTCAGCAAATAAACACCTTAACGGCGGCTTGTAACTATTAATATTGATAGCTACTTAATAATGATGCCTGCTCGTCTTCCAAATGTGACCAGTAGTTAGTTACCAGTGCCTCAACCAGCGGATAGCTAGCTAGGAAGTTGGAAAGTGATATTTGGTTATTGTAGCTAGCTAAGTTAGCTGTTAAAGGCACAATCCTTCATTCGTCTTTCAGCCAAACGGCAGCCCTGCCACTTGGTTTGCTATAGTTATAGTCAGTGGTGTAAAGTTCTTAAGTAAAAATACTTAAGTCGTTTTTTGGGGTTCTGTACTTTACTATTTAAAGTTTAGACAACTTTGACTTTTACACCACTACATTCCTTAGGAAAATATTGTACTTTTTACTCCATACATTTTCCCTGACACCCAAAAGTACTCGTTACATTTTGAATGCTTAGCAGGAAAGGACAATTGTCAAATTCGCGCACTTATCAAGCGAACATCCCTGCTCACCCCCACTACCTCCGATCTGGCGGACTCACTAAACACAAATGCTTCCTTTGTAAATGATGTCTGAGTGTTGAACTGTGCCCCAGGCTATCCGTAAATAATAATAAAAAAAGACAATCGTATCGTCTGGTTTGCTTAATATTACACATTTTAAATTATTTTTACTTTTCATACTTAAGTACATTTACAAACAAATACTTTTAGACTACTCAAGTAGTATTTTACTGGATGACTTTCACGTTTACTAGAGTCGTTTTCCTTTAAGGTATCTTTACTTTTACTCAAGTATGAAAAGTGGGTGCTTTTTCCACCACTGTAGTTAGTTCACAGGAATAGCCAGGGCTGGATACATGTAGCTAACTAAGTAAAAATGATGGCGCTACTGTAGTTAGCTAGGTAACACTCAACTTCATAGATGGAGCTATGAATCTAACAAGACCCAGTCTACATGAGATCAGAATGATAGCTAGTTTTAAACATATTTTGAAGCTATAGCTACATTGTTTACAACGACATAGTAACAACCGTATATTTCGTATTTTGGTGGGGTAAGCCTGTTCTACTAAGCTCATGAGGCATTTCAAGAATCAATGGGCATTGAAATGAAGTCTCCAAAATATTGAATTGTATGAGGGTAACTAGCTAATTAGCTAACACAACAACCTTCACTGTCCACCTGAGTGATGCCCAGGCAGCCACTCTGCTCCAGAAAGCTCACCAGAGCTACATTAGCTATGATCAAAGTGGCCAGATGACAATTATATCAATTAGAATGAAATAGGCCTGGCTATATAACATACATGCGATTGAACTAACTTTTTTAATCCAAAGTGACTTATCGTACGATAGTGGGTCCATCGTTGTTGTTGTATGGATGACCGGTAGCGGTAAGCAAACACACGGCCTGATGGTGCAGGCGCTGTGCTCTACCAGCTGAACCAGTTGTAGCCTATTTGGTTGAATAGAATACACTAGAATTACTTTATTTTTCCAGAAGGAACTTAAGCTGTAGCAAATCAGATAAGATAAATATATAGTACTAAATATATAAACAACATTCACACATGACAGATACAAATGGTTACAAGTTCTGTAAAGTACTCATATTTGGTCCGTTGGTGTCTCCTGTAGGACACATGGATGCTAAGAGGCGGAATGGCGGTCCACCGAGGGGCGGAGCCTCCCAGGCCAAGCGGGGGAAAACTGGCGGGGATTGGGAAGACAGCCCGTCGATCTTCGAGGAGGAACTCGCCCTGTTCGAAGAAGCCGATATGGAGACGGAGGAGAGGGAAGGACAGGCGGGGCATGACGTCATCCCTGTTGGTGAGAGGAGAGCGCATGTTGATGTGCATTGTGCCAGGCTTTAGTCTTACCAGAGATTCCTATTGTCAGGAAAGACTGAAATGTTTAGGGTTTCTGCCATTTGACTAGCCTGAAATCCAGAACCTGTTTAGTGACCATTTCACTCCGTGTAGGCCTACTACATGTTTAGCATGACAAGGAGTGGAATGATAACTCAAACACACTGGTACCCAGGCTACCATTTGACACTGGTGGTGGAGAGTTTCATTCATTTTTCACCAACCTGCCGCTCTAACATCACACTGACTGACCAATCTCCTGTCTTCTGCATGTGACCCCTGACCCGGTTGCAGGTGAGCTGTTCTCTGCTGACCTCAACCCTCGATGGCGACGGCCGCAGGCCGCCCCTCTTAACCCGGACTCTGACACCCTGGTCTTCCAACAGATCGACCTCGACTACTATTTAGGTAAGCTATGTCACAGTCAACTTCAGTTGCAGTAAAGCTGAGGGATGAGGCTGGAGAAATGTAACCTCTCTCAAGATCATAGATGGATCTATGAATGCAATGCCTGACAGTCCATGGGACCAACATGTTATTTTTAGTTTAAGCATATTTAGGCTGCTATAGACTTTTAAAGGCCATTTTTATGTCACGTATAAAGGCAGGAGTGCGAGTCATGACACCTACCTAAACTGTTTGTGATGGTCTGTTCAACAGGGGCTGCTGTGGCTGGCATGCCAGGTCAGTCTCAGGGGAACGTACCAATAATACGCATGTTCGGGGTGACTGACAGCGGGAACAGTGTGTGCTGCCACGTGCACGGCTTTGCCCCCTATTTCTACATCCCTGCACCCAATGGTGAGTCTTCTCTGAAAATGAATAATATAATGATACACAACGTTAATCTATACATCAGACCAGTTAGTGTGAGCTAAGCATTGCATGAAAGTGTGTGATGCCTGTTTTCTCGGTGTCACAGTAGTAATGTCGTGGTCACTTTAAAAAGTGCTGCATTCTTATTTAGGACTAAATCTGATTGGCCAACGACATGAAAATAATGGCATTAATATTGTCCACCGAGTCGGTGGAATGGAGTAACAATATCAAATTCATCCACCCCTTTTCTCTCTATCACTTTCCCCCTCCCTTCCTCTCTGTCTCAGGGTTCACCAGTGATCACCTGAGTGAGTTCAAAAGGGAGCTTAACTCTGCTGTGCTGAAGGACATGCGCTCCAACAAGGACAACATGTCAGTCACTGTGCTGGCGGTGGACATCACACGCAAAGAAAGTAGGTATAGTGCCCATGTCTGGTCTAGTGGTGGCACGGCAATAGGCTAGTGGTGGGACTGCTGACTCCTGGATACCCTTAGGGTGCGTTCCAATAGGCTAGGATAGTGGTGGGACTGCTGACTCCTGGATACCCTTAGGGTGCGTTCCAATAGGCTAGGATAGTGTTGGGACTGCTGACACCTGGATACACTTAGGGTGCGTTCCAATAGGCTAGGATAGTGTTGGGACTGCTGACTCCTGGATACACTTAGGGTGCGTTCCAATAGGCTAGGATAGTGTTGGGACTGCTGACTCCTGGATACACTTAGGGTGCGTTCCAATAGGCTAGGATAGTGTTGGGACTGCTGACTCCTGGATACACTTAGGGTGCGTTCCAATAGGCTAGGATAGTGTTGGGACTGCTGACTCCTGGATACACTTAGGGTGCGTTCCAATAGTCATTTGAGGCAAAGGAAAGTTCCGAATGGTAACATGGACAATTTTTGGACAGGTAGCAAAGAAAAGTGTTTGAATTGGTTGAATGAACAAAGTGAAGACGCTCTATCAGTCCTTACCGATCTCCTTTTACCAAGGATGCAGAGGAGTGTCCTGTGTGTGAACAGTTGAACTGTTGTTTTTGGTTGTTTGTGTGGTAGCGTGTAGTGCTGTGGTGTTGACTAGGCTGACAGGGTAGTTGATAACTTCCTCCCCATTGCTCCTCCAGGTATGTATGGTTACCATGGGAAACGGATTGCGGACTTCCTGCGCATCACCATGGCAATGCCTCGTCTGATTGCCCCGGCGAAGAGGCTCCTGGAGCAAGGCTTTAAGTTTGGCCCTTTCCCCATTCAGAGCTTCTCTTCCTACGAGGCTAACATCGACTTTGAGATCAGGTGTGTGTGTGTGTGTGTGTGATAGAGAGAAAAGTAAAACAAAAAAAAAAGAAGCAGTCCTGGTTTTCTCTTGGCATTTGAACCCAGTTCATTCCATAAACTGCCGGGCGTCGCTTACCCCCCTTACTGCCTCAGCGAGCAGCCATTTAGCCTGCGCCATTCTGACAGTCTAATAATACAGTTTATATATGCTATCGAAAAGATGATCACTTGCTTGTGTTTATGATGGTCTTGAGTACAGAATACAGAATGTATTTAATTTCAAAGAACACAATAGCATTGTCGTTAGTTTGTTAATGTAGGCCATGTGTTGCAGCGTGTTCACGTGTGGAGGGCATGAAACAGGGTTTATTCTTGTAAAAAGTTGTATTTTGAAATAGTGCTCATCTTTTAATATTTGAGCGTTAATTCACAGTGGTAAGTGTGTTGGACACCCCCGAATGTGCTCTTTCTGATACTGTATAGAAATCAAAACGTCTTACCTGCATGTGACTGTAGGAGGATTGGAAAAGGTCCCTTTTTTTGGCGCTCAGTGAAACAAAATGGCGTGTCCTCCTGAAACTGCTTCTAACACAAATGAAATGGACTTATTTAGGATGAGTCTAGGAAGTAGCGGAGCAGGACTTTACAAAGAGATGAACATGTTTTATTGATATGCAGCCAAAATGACTACCTCAGGGCTTCCAGTATTAACCTATATAAACCAATTATTTTGACCTTTTAGGGAGAAATGTATTTTCAACCAAATTCACACAGTAAGCAGTTTTTCATGAGAATTAACAAATTATTTGTACACCTGTTGATAAATGAGGTCCACTGTCTCCCGTGGCGCTAGGTTTATGGTGGACAGTGATGTGGTGGGTTGCTGCTGGATTGAGCTGCCCAAAGGGAAGTACCGGGTGAGGGAGGAGAGGAAGGTGGGGGAGACTGACGTTCACTACCCAGGCAAGGTAAAAGAATAGAGACCTCTGGGCCTTTACACACCCAGGGGGAGTTCCAGATTTACAATACCCCCCTCCTCTCTCCTAGGTGTCTCTGTGTCAGTATGAGGTTGATGTGGGATGGACCCAGCTGATCAGTCACCCAGCGGAGGGAGAGTACCAGAGGATCGCTCCTCTCAGGGTTCTCAGCTTTGACATTGAGTGTGCCGGAAGAAAAGGTTTGTGTTCTATACTATACTGTACTGTATTTGACAACTGTGTATTTGTCTAATTGTGTAAGGTAATGATTACCAACCAGCGTCAGGGTTCTAGACCAGCACTATACCACCACATACTCAGTTATTGAGTGTTAGAGGAGGTCAATTTGGGCAAGTCGAGGTTAATATCACTAGTTTTGATTACATAATGAGTAGGCTAGTTATTTGGGATGCAAAGTGATTTGTAGAGCAGCGATTCTGCTCAGTCTGACTGCAGTTATTGTGCAGATTGTGCTGTACTCTGGTGTCTGTCATTGTCATGTGATGTTGTCTAATTATGCCATTGTGGTATTCTTGTATAATGTCAAGAAACATTGCCATCTTCATTTTATGTTAGGAGTGAGTTTTCTAGTCTGACGGTGTGTCTGTGGGCTGGAGAGACTGTATTTACTGTTAGATCTTCATTTACATGACACTACAACATTCTATGACAGCCATGTTAGCTCTTCATTTACATGACACTACAACATTCTATGACAGCCATGTTAGCTCTTCATTTACATGACACTACAACATTCTATGACAGCCGTGTTAGGTCTTCATTTACATGACACTACAACATTCTATGACAGCCGTGTTAGGTCTTCATTTACATGACACTACAACATTCTATGACAGCCATGTTAGCTCTTCATTTACATGACATGAGGAATATTTAGACTGTTCTATGTAACTGAACGTCTAGAATCAGAGCAGTATTCACTATTCTAAAGGTTGGCCCAACTCTGTCTTCTTCTAGGTATTTTTCCAGAGGCAGAGAAAGACCCAGTGATCCAGATAGCCTCCATGGTGCAGCGGCAGGGAGAGAAGGAACCCTTCATCCGCACCGTCTTCACCCTCCAGTCCTGCTCCAGCATCGTGGGCTCCCAGGTCCTGTGCTTTACTAAAGAGAGCCAGTTACTACAGGTAACATATATATATATATATATACACACACACACACACACACACACACAAACACACCTGTGTGGAGTTGAGCGTGGCTGCTTTAAGACCAGTAGCAGTGGAGCTTTCCCCCCTGATTGGCTCTTTCTATTCCCCCTGCAGAGCTGGGCTGAGTTTGTGAGGACAGTGGATGCAGACATCATCACTGGGTACAACATCCAGAACTTTGACCTTCCCTACCTGCTGAACAGAGCAGCTACCCTGAAGGTCAGTACAGACAGGCCATGGTTCTATGGAAACTTCCAGAATCAGACCGTCCAGTCTAACCTGCCAGATCAATGTCTGATGCAGTATTTGTTGTATATTGTCTTGTTGTATGTGGACGTGTCAGTCTAACAACTGGAGCTGTACTTGGCTGTTATAAGATACCAGAGATGAGGCTGTTATTTGTATTTATTAGGGACAAGGCAGCAGCTACTCTTCCTGGGGTCAGAACACATTAAACCACTTGCATATAGAATATAAAACAGTACATCATATAACATTATTACACCACTACATAGCTACAATACAACATGTGCAATACAGAATGTATAATACCACCATTCAACAATATTACAATGTATGCACAGTCCCTGCTGTATTTTGACCTGTTTTTTAAATCTGATTCCGCTGCCTGCATCAGTTACCTATGTGGAATAGAGTTCCATGCAGTCATGGCTCTATGTAGTATTGTGCGCCTCCCATAGTCTGTTCTGGACTTGGGGACTGTGAAGAGACCTCTAGTGGCATGTCTTGTGGGGTATGCATGGGTGTCTGAGCTGTGTGCTAGTAGTTTAAACAGACACCTCGGTACATTCAGCATGTCAACACTTGTTACAAAAGTCAATCTCTTCCTCTTTGTGTGCCATGGAGAGATTGACATGCATGTCATTAATGTTAGCTCTCCTGGTACTTTTAAGGGCCAGCTGTGCTGCCCTGTTCTGAGCAAATTGTATTTTTCCCAAGTCCCTCTTTGTGGCACCTGACCATACGACTGAACAGTAGTCAAGGTGCGACAGAACTAGAGCCTGTAGGAGCTGCCTTGTTGGTAGTGTTGCTATGAAGGCAGAACGGCACTTTATTAGGAACAGGCTTCTCCCGTTCTTAGCTACTGTTGTATCAATATGTTTTGACCATGACAGTTTACAATCCAGGGTTACTGCAAGCAGTTTAGTCTCAACTTTCTCATTACCACATTATTCATTACGAGATGTAGTTTTATTTAATTGATTTATTTCACCTTTATTTAACCAGGTAGGGAAGTTGAGTTGTCATTTACAACTGGGACCTGGCCAAGATAAAACAAAGCAGTTCGACACACAACAACACAGTGTTACACATGGAGTAAACAAACATACAGTCAATAATGCAGTAGGAAAAACAAATCTATATGCAATGTGTGCAAATGAGGTAAGATAAGGAACGTAAGGCAATAAATAGGCCATGGTGGCGAAGTAATTACAATATAGCAATTAACCACTGGAATGGTAGATGTGCAGTAGATGAATGTGTAAAGTAGAAATACTGGGGTGCAAAGGAGCAAGATAAATAAATGAATACGGTAGGGGATGAGGTAGTTGGTTGGGCTATTTACAGATGGGCTATGTACCGGTGCAGTGATCTGTGAGCTGCTCTGACAGCTGGTGCTTAAAGCTAGTGAGGGAGATAAGTGTCTCCAGTTTCAGAGATTTTTGTAGTTCGTTCCAGTCATTGGCAGTAGAGAACTGGAAGGAAAGTCGGCCAAAAGAGGAATTGGCTTTGGGGGCGACCAGTGAGATATAACTGCTGGAGCGCGTGCTACGGTTGGGTGCTGCTATGGTGACCAGCGAGCTGAGATAAGGCAGGGCTTTACCTACCCGGGACTTGTAGATGACCTGGAGCCAGTGGGTATGGCGACGAGTGTAAAGCGAGGGCCAGCCAACGAGAGCGTTGGTCGCAGTGGTGGGTGATATATGGGGCTTTGGTGACAAAACGGATGACACTGTGATAGACTGCATCCAATTTGTTGATTACCGAAGTAGAGGATCGGTAGGATGGTCAGTTTTACGAGGGTATGTTTGGCAGCATGAGTGAAGGATGCTTTGTTGTGAAATAGGAAGCCAATTCTAGATTTAATTTTGGATTGGAGATAGTTGTTGTGAGTCTGGAAGGAGAGTTTACAGTCTAACCAGACACCTAGGTATTTGTAGTTGTCCACATAATCTAAGACAGAACCGTCCAGACTAGTGATGCTGGACGGGCGGGCAGGTGCAGGCAGCGATCGCATTTAGTTTTACTTGCGTTTTCGAGCAGTTGGAGGCCACGGAAGGAGAGTTGTATGGCATTGAAGCTCGTCTGGAGGATAGTTAACACAGTGTCCAAAGAAGGGCCAGAAGTATACAGAATGGTGTCGTCTGCATAGATGTGGATCAGAGAATCACCAGCAGCAAGAGCAACATCATTGATGTATACAGAGAAGAGAGTCGGCCCAAGAATTGAACCCTGTGGCACCCCCATAGAGACTGCCAGAGGCCCGGACAACAGGCCCTCCGATTTGACACACTGAACTCTATCGGAGAAGTAGCAGCCTAGCAGCACGAACTCTGAAGATAGATGGGGGGCAATCAGTTCACATATGGTGTCCAGAGGACAGCTGGGGGCAGAGGGTGCTCTATAGCAAGCGGTGAAAGGTGGATTTTTAAAAGTAGAAGTTCAAATTGTTTGGGTACAGACCTGGATAGTAAGAAAGAACTATGCAGGCTATCTCTGCAGTAGATTGCAACACCGCCCCCTTTGGCCGTTCTATCTTGTCTGAAAATGTTGTAGTTTGGGATGGAGATTTCAGCGTTATTGGTGGTCTTCCTGAGCCAGGATTCAGACACAGCTAGGACATCTGGGTTGGCAGAGTGTGCTGAAGCAGTGAATAAAACAAACTTAGGGAGGAGGCTTCTAATGTTAACATGCATGAAACCAAGGCTTTTACGGTTACAGAAGTCAACAAATGAGAGCGCCTAGGGAATAGGAGTGGAGCTAGGCACTGCAGGGCCAGGATTAACCTCTATATCAACAGAGGAGGAGTAGTAGGATAAGGGTACGGCTAAAGGCTAGAAGTTGAGGTTTAGGGTTTAGTGAAAGATTTGTCCCAAATACAATGCTTTTAGTTTTTAAATATTTAGGACTAACTTATTCCTTGCCACCCATTCTGAAACTAACTGCAGCTCTTTAAGTGTTGGAGTCATTTCAGTTGCTGTAGTAGCTGACGTGTATAGTGTTGAGTCATTTACTCAGAGCCAGCGGCATGTCGTTAGTAAAGATAGAGAAAAGTAAGGCTAAACAGCTGCCCTATGAGATACTAGAGATCCCCAAAACAGCTGCCCTATGAGATACTAGAGATCCCCTAAACAGCTGCCCTATGAGATACTAGAGATCCCTAAACAGCTGCCCTATGAGATACTAGAGATCCCCTAAACAGCTGCCCTATGAGATACTAGAGATCCCCAAAACAGCTGCCCTATGAGATACTAGAGATCCCCAAAACAGCTGCCCTATGAGATACTAGAGATCCCCAAAACAGCTGCCCTATGAGATACTAGAGATCCCCTAAACAGCTGCCCTATGAGATACTAGAGATCCCCAAAACAGCTGCCCTATGAGATACTAGAGATCCCCTAAACAGCTGCCCTATGAGATACTAGAGATCCCCTAAACAGCTGCCCTATGAGATACTAGAGATCCCCTAAACAGCTGCCCTATGAGATACTAGAGATCCCCAAAACAGCCATGATTTTGGTCAGACCCAAAAAACAACTCTCACACAAACCTTTGACACATAGAAATGCATTTGTGAATTAGGCCCCCAAAATAATAATTGGATCTTCCTCAAATGAAATTCACAAAAATGTTGTTTTCATAAACAATGACCTTTTTAAAGGCTGATGGAGTAGCATGGCTGTCTCTCCTACCTGCCCATGCCTGGCAACTATTAAAGTAATGGAAAGAAACATCTGGAGTGATGTCTGTGTCTCTGTGCCTCTGCCTCTGTATCTCTTGCTCTTTGCGGTTTAAGGCTGGGTGTCTGTAAAGCACTCTGTGATTACTGATGATGTATAAGGGGCTTTATAAAATGCATTTGATTGATTGATATGTCTGATTCCAGGTCAATCTGTTCCCCTACCTGGGCAGAGTACAGGGCATCAAGTCAGTCCTGAGAGACTCCAGCTTCCAGAGCAAACAGATGGGCCGCAGAGAGAACAAGATCCTTAACATGGAGGGACGAGTTCAGTTTGACCTGCTCCAGGTAATTGGCCGGCCGCTGACCTCTGACCTTATGTATAGGAAAAGATAACGTACACTCATCCAGTGTTGGAACCATGCTGGCCAGCTACTAGATTGGCTAGGTTTTGGGAGTAGAGGTTTTCAACTGTAGACCAATGTAGCAGACAAGATTGAGTCAATCTTGTGAGTGTTCTGTCTGACTGACCCTAGACCATAGTTATACTCATCATGGATTCATGTTTTTGCATGGACATTGCCATTGAGGGCTTCCACCATTTTAAAGCAGTCAACTGGGTGGGGATTCCTACGGACAGACGCCATAATGGAACACAAACAAAGATGAGTCCTCTAACTCTATGCCCTGGATCTGTCCATATGGGTTCTTCAGGTGCTGCTGAGGGACTACAAACGGACTGTTCTGTTGTTCTAATGGTTCTGTTCTGACTGACTACTGTTGTTCTAATGGTTCTGTTCTGACTGACTACTGTTGTTCTAATGGTTCTGTTCTGAGGGTTCTGACTGACAGTTCTGTTCTGTATGACTGACTGTTTTGAGCGTTCTGTCTGACTCTGGACCTGTCCTTGTGGGTCCTTCAGGTGCTGCTGAGGGACTACAAACTGCGCTCGTATACGCTCAATGCCGTCAGCTTCCACTTCCTGCAAGAACAGAAGGAGGATGTTCAGCATTCTATCATCACAGATCTGCAGGTACATCTCTTTGCTCTCTTTGTCTGCTCTCTCTCTCCTCTCTCTTCCTCTCTTCTCTCTCTCAAGTGGAGGTACCCTGACTTTCCCCCAGATACTGACAGCGTCTCATTCATGTTTCCTCTCTTTCCCTCTCTGTCGTCCTTCTATCCCAGAATGGTAATGAGCAGACCCGGAGGCGCCTGGCGGTGTACTGTCTGAAGGATGCCTACCTGCCCCTGCGTCTGCTGCAGAAGCTGATGTGTGTGATCAACTACATGGAGATGGCCAGAGTCACCGGGGTTCCCCTCACCTACCTGCTCTCCAGAGGCCAGCAGATCAAAGTGGTGTCCCAGCTACTGCGCCAGGTGAGACACACACACACACATACTCTTTCTCTCAATACACATTCCTAGAACACACGTTCTCACCTAAATGATTGGGACCTAGAAAATGATGTAGTGTGTGTGTGTGTGTGTGTGTGTGTGTTAGGCAATGAAACAGGGGCTGGTCATGCCAGTGGTGAAGCCTGAGGCAGGTGAAGACTACACTGGAGCTACAGTCATTGAGCCAGAGAAAGGGTGAGGAACACTGCTCTGTGTTTTAGGGTGTGTTCTGGCATGGCTTTTACTTGTGATTTTAGCTTGAATGTTTTGATGTTTGTGTATTAATGTAATCTAATATTGATAGATTTTTCTTTGACAGTTAGTTCAACAAATATACACACAGTACATACATGCTGTCAGCGATAACACAGTAAAGTCAATGACTTATTTCCATTGTGGTCCCTTTATGTATTTCACTATCTATGACTCCTATGTGGGTAAAAACATCAACTTGAACTTATCTCTCTCTCTCTCCAGATACTACAGCGTTCCCATCGCCACCCTGGATTTCTCCTCCCTGTATCCCTCCATCATGATGGCCCACAATCTCTGCTACACCACCCTGCTCCAGAAGGGCTCAGCAGAGAAGCTGGGGTGAGAGAGTCACTCTTGTTGTGTCGTTTCACTAACCATGGCTCTCCAACCCTGTTCCTGGAGAGATACCTCCCTGTAGGTTTTAACTCCAAGCCTGTTCCTGGAGAGATACCTTCCTGTAGGTTTTAACTCCAACCCTGTTTCTGGAGAGATACCTTCCTGTAGGTTTTCATTCCAACCCTAATCTAGCTACGGCAGGGCTCTGCAACAGGTGGCTGTGAAAACCTCAGACAGTTTTTTGACTGCATCCTTGATTGGCCGACCTAGGTTGATTTTGTAAGTGACATGGGTGTCTTGTTTCCTTAGGCTGACCCCAGAGGACTTCATCAAGACTCCCACAGGAGACCTGTTTGTTAAGAGCTCGGTGAGGAAGGGACTTCTGCCTGATATCCTGGAGGACCTGCTCTCTGCCAGGAAGAAGTAAGCACTGACCCGGAGTCCACTGAAAAGAGGGTCTATGCACATCTCCTAGGTTTCTCAATCTGATCTAGGATCAGTACCACAGATTCCTGACCTGTCAGAGTATATGAGGGCTGTCTTTATGCAGACTATTCCTTTTATAGTTTTTGGTTTGTTTGCGTCTTTGTGTTTCCTGTCTTGATTGAGCTGTTTCTGTTTGGAACTTAATGTGTAATTGCTTGCTGCTCTTGAGATGCAGGGTCCCTTGCCAAATAGACGTTTTCTCTATGGGACTCCCTGATTTAAATAAAGGTTACATAAATATAATGGCCAAAAGATGGCTTGGGGAAGACAGGTGGTTCTTGTATATTTCTGACGTTTTAAGTGTGCTCTTAACCCAGGTTCTTAGTCATTTCATCCTCTCATCGTAGACAGAAGTCAGTCCATGCAGACCTTACCTAAACAGTGAATAAACAGTGCTTAACAAATGAAAGTTGTTATTTCTGACCCCCTTTCGATGTCTTCAGGGCCAAAGCCGAGCTGAAAAAGGAAACGGATCCTTTCAAGAAACAGGTCCTTGACGGCCGACAGCTCGCTCTCAAAATCAGCGCCAACTCCGTCTATGGCTTTACAGGGGCTCAGGTGGGCAAGCTGCCCTGCCTTGAGATCTCACAGGTGAGCACCCTGCCCAGTTTCCTCAAGCACAGTGTCTCAAAGTGGAAACTGGGACCAGGACCCCAGGCCAGTGGAGCTGTAGGCATCCAGACAATGTCCTGTTTGTATTTGCATACCCAGCCAACACCATGTCTTGAGACGTCTTAAGACATAAACATATAGATGTCTTGATGTCTTTGGACACGTCTTAAGACGTCTCGTTCCTAACCTCTCCCTGTGTTTCCAGAGTGTTACTGGGTTTGGCAGACAGATGATTGAGCAGACCAAACAGCTGGTGGAATCCAAGTACACCATCGCCAACGGTTACCAAGCCGATGCCAAGGTGAGAGAGGAGAGCGAGGACAGTCATTACACCATCCTACTTCTCCTTTCTTTTGGGACCTTCATCCCTTTCTTTCTATTCTTCTCCTTTTAGTTATTCTACTTTCACAACTCTCCTTGATTGTCTGTCTGTGTGTGTGTGTGTGTGTCAGGTCATCTACGGGGACACGGACTCCGTCATGGTCAAACTGGGCGTGGACACTGTGAGCAGGGCCATGGAGGTTGGGAGGGAGGCGGCAGAGTGGGTCTCTTCCCACTTCACCCCTCCCATCAAACTGGAGTTTGAGAAGGTACCAGTTCACTATTTAAAACACAGATGGTAATAGCCCTGGGTCATGTTCAGTTGGTAGGAAACGTTTTAAAACTGAGTGAAACTCTATTGTTTCAAAACCCTAACCCCTGGGGGGGAAATGATGACACCAGAAGGTACTACCACAGAGACCCTATTATAATCTTTAATTATATGGGTACAACCTGGAGTTGTTCAGTTAGGAAAAACGTTATTTTTATGTTGCATCGACAGTGTTCCCTAATGAACATCACCCAGGTGTAGTGCTAGAGCAAGCTAGCTTGTACTACTTAGTCGTTTGTTTAGTCTGGAATAAAGCTATGCTCATCCTCTCTTGGATAGTCAAATAACTAACTTCCATATTCTCCTCTCTTCTCCTCTCCCTATTGGACTTGACTCGAGGCTACTATGAGCTCCTTCTACGGTCAAATAGATACTAGTTAAACTCGCTCCATCGCTCTCTCTCTCTCTCTCTCTCTCTCTCCAGGTGTACTACCCCTACCTGTTGATCAACAAGAAGCGCTACGCAGGCCTCTACTTCTCCTCCAGCGCCGACACTCACGACAAGATGGACTGCAAGGGTATCGAGACGGTCCGCCGAGACAACTGTACCCTGGTGGCCAATCTGATCAACACCTGCCTGCAGACCATTCTGATAGACAGGTAGGTACCACCTAGAACATTCTGATAGACAGATAGGTACCACCTAGACCATTCTGATAGACAGGTAGGTACCACCTAGAACATTCTGATAGACAGGTAGGTACCACCTAGACCATTCTGATAGACAGGTAGGTACCACCTAGAACATTCTGATAGACAGGTAGGTACCACCTAGACCATTCTGATAGACAGGTAGGTACCACCTAGAACATTCTGATAGACAGGTAGGTACCACCTAGAACATTCTGATAGACAGGTAGGTACCACCTAGAACATTCTGATAGACTGGTAGGTACCACCTAGAACATTCTGATAGACTGGTAGGTACCACCTAGACCATTCTGATAGACTGGTAGGTACCACCTAGACCATTCTGATAGACTGGTAGGTACCACCTAGACCATTCTGATAGACAGGTAGGTACCACCTAGACCATTCTGATAGACTGGTAGGTACCACCTAGACCATTCTGATAGACTGGTAGGTACCACCTAGACCATTCTGATAGACTGGTAGGTACCACCTAGACCATTCTGATAGACTGGTAGGTACCACCTAGACCATTCTGATAGACTGGTAGGTACCACCTAGACCATTCTGATAGACTGGTAGGTACCACCTACTACAGAACGTTCTCATAAACCAGGTTTCCATCCAACCATTTCATGCGGATGAATTACCTGACTCACGAAAAAAGTCACGACGGGGCTGATGGAAACAGGAAATGCCAGTACAATTTTATAAATTACGACAATTTGTTCATTCAACACTGCGATCTTTTTGTGTAGGTAAAATGAATTATGTGAGAAATTGCGGTGGAAGTTTTTCCCCAAACATATGTTGTGTAGTCCTCCCACTACAACTCAGGAAAGCATGCAGTTTATTAGTGTTCAGATGAAATAAGGGATGAACTTCACGTGGGGGGTGACAGTACACGGTGATGAGCTTCACGGGGGTGACAGTACACGGTGATGAACTTCACGGGGGCGACAGTACACGGTGATGAGCTTCACGGGGCGACAGTACACGGTGATGAGCTTCACGGGGCGACAGTACACGGTGATGAGCTTCACGGGGCGACAGTACACGGTGATGAGCTTCACGGGGCGACAGTACACGGTGATGAGCTTCACGGGGGCGACAGTACACGGTGATGAGCTTCACGGGGCGACAGTACACGGTGATGAGCTTCACGGGGCGACAGTACACGGTGATGAGCTTCACGGGGGCGACAGCACGCGGTGATGAGCTTCACGGGGGCGACAGTACGCGGTGATGAGCTTCACGGGGGGGCGACAGTACGCGGTGATGAGCTTCATGCTCCTTTCCAGTAAATACTGAGCGTCTTATTCTGATGACATGATGATCGACGTTTAGCTGCCGTTTGAGGAATATAAATATTGCTCTTATCCATAAAAATCTCATCATGTAGTATTCGACCCACCATGTATCTGCCAGCTGTTGGCTAGAGCACACGTGACCATACTAGAGTGGAGTGGGAACATTTTCTATACAACACGTCTTTAGTGACAAAATAACCATTCAAGTTGAAAATGCGATCGAAACACATTTTACTTGTATTTTTCATTCTTTACATGGGAATTTAGCCACAAAATAAATGTTTGTGTGCTGTCATCACGCACAGACCTTTTATTTTGATGATTTTTAAATATTCTCATAAAGATCTGTTGCAAATTGCATGGAAACCTAGTTATAGACAGGTACCTACTACCTACTGTAGAACATTCTCATAGACAGGTACAGACTGCCTACTGTAGAACAGACTGCCTACTGTAGAACATTCTCATAGACAGGTACAGACTACCTACTGTAGAACATTCTCATAGACAGGTACAGACTGCCTACTGTAGAACAGACTGCCTACTGTAGAACATTCTCATAGACAGGTACAGACTACCTACTGTAGAACATTCTCATAGACAGGTACAGACTACCTACTGTAGAACATTCTCATAGACATGTACCTACTGCAGAACCTTAGCATAGACTTCTTGTCAACGTTCTGATAATGTATGTTTTGGAGAAGTAGAAAACATTACATGAAAATTATTAAACAGATTGAAATATGTTGTGGTTGTGAATGAGGTGACTACTCGGGACCTTTGTCCTGTTTAGTAGGTACAGTATGTGACAGAGTTGATGTCCTGGGTCCTGTTCAGTAGGTCTGTAACAGAGTTGATGTCCTGGGTCCTGTTCAGTAGGTCTGTAACAGAGTTGATGTCCTGGGTCCTGTTCAGTAGGCATGTAACAGAGTTGATGTCCTGGGTCCTGTTCAGTAGGTATGTAACAGAGTTGATGTCCTGGGTCCTGTTCAGTAGGTATGTAACAGAGTTGATGTCCTGGGTCCTGTTCAGTAGGTATGTAACAGAGTTGATGTCCTGGGTCCTGTTCAGTAGGTCTGTAACAGAGTTGATGTCCTGGGTCCTGTTCAGTAGGTCTGTAACAGAGTTGATGTCCTGGGTCCTGTTCAGTAGGTCTGTAACGAGACTAACCTGGTTAAATAAATCAAATAAATGACTCTGCTCCTTCTCTCCCTCATCGTCTCTCTACCCTCCCTCCTGGTCTCTCTACCCTCCCTCCTGGTCTCTCTACCCTCCCTCCTGGTCTCTCTACACAGGGATCCCCAGGGTGCGGTGGCCCATGCCAAAGAGGTGATCTCTGACCTGCTGTGTAACCGCATCGACATCAGCCAGCTGGTTATCACCAAGGAGCTGACCCGCACAGCCCAGGAGTACGCTGCCAAGCAGGCGCATGTGGAGCTGGCCGAGAGGTAAGGAGGGAGTGATGGAGAGAGGCACAGAGAGAGGAGGAACATTGGAGGCTGGTGCAGGGAGAAATGAGGCTCATTGTAATGGCTGGATTGGAACAGTTTATGGAAGCCCATCCAAATAAAAGTTGTTGTTTTATCCTTGTTACCAGTTGTTAACCTCTGACCCCTCACCTCTGCAGGATGAAGAAGAGAGATGCGGGTAGCGCCCCCCAACTGGGAGACAGAGTTCCCTATGTCATCATCAAAGCTGCCAAAGGAGTAGCAGCATACATGAAGTCTGAGGTTAGAACTGTGTGTGTGTCTGTCTATTGGAGGCTATTGTAAATATTAATGTGATTGTCGGTGTGCCGTGTAAAGGTATACATTAATTAACATTCACACAAATCATTTCTATTGTGTGTGTAGGATCCAATCTATGTTCTGGAGAACAACATTCCGATTGACACCCAGTACTACCTGGAACAACAGCTCTCCAAGCCACTGCTCCGCATCTTTGAGCCCATCCTGGGAGAGAGCAAAGCAGAGAGCGTCTTACTGAGTGAGTCAGCATGCCACACACACACACTGTCTTCCTTTCTCTAGGCCCTCACACACACACACTGTCTCTTCCATTCTCTAGGCCCTCTCACACACACACTGTCTCTTCCTTTCTCTAGGCCCTCTCACACACACACTGTCTCTTCCTTTCTCTAGGCCCTCTCACACACACACTGTCTTTCTTTCTCTAGGCCCTCTCACACACACACTGTCTCTTCCTTTCTCTAGGCCCTCTCACACACACACTGTCTCTTCCTTTCTCTAGGCCCTCTCACACACACACTGTCTCTTCCTTTCTCTAGGCCCTCTCACACACACACTGTCTCTTCCTTTCTCTAGGCCCTCTCACACACACACTGTCTCTTCCTTTCTCTAGGCCCTCTCACACACACACTGTCTCTTCCTTTCTCTAGGCCCTCTCACACACACACTGTCTCTTCCTTTCTCTAGGCCCTCTCACACACACACTGTCTCTTCCTTTCTCTAGGCCCTCTCACACACACACTGTCTCTTCCTTTCTCTAGGCCCTCTCACACACACACACACACTGTCTTCCTTTCTCTAGGCCCTCTCTCACACACACACACACTGTCTTCCTTTCTCTAGGCCCTCTCTCACACACACACACACTGTCTTCCATTCTCTAGGCCCTCTCTCACACACACACACACTGTCTTCCATTCTCTAGGCCCTCTCTCACACACACACACACTGTCTTCCATTCTCTAGGCCCTCTCACACACACACACACACACACTGTCTTCCATTCTCTAGGCCCTCTCACACACACACACACACTGTCTCTTCCATTCTCTAGGCCCTCTCACACACACACACACACTGTCTCTTCCATTCTCTAGGCCCTTTCACACACACACTGTCTCTTCCTTTCTCTAGGCCCTTTCACACACACACTGTCTCTTCCTTTCTCTAGGCCCTCTCACTCACACACACCATGACTGCGGCTATTATTAGACTAATTGCACTACTAAAGTTGATTTGATGTGTGTGTGTTTCAGAGGGGGATCACACGCGCTGTAAGACAGTGTTGACCTCCAGGGTGGGGGGGCTCATGGCTTTTGCCACCAAGAGGAGCGCCTGTATCGGTTGCAGAGCAGTGCTGAAGAACGATGGTGAGAGAGAGTAATAATGTACTCTGTGTGTGTAAGTCATTTGTTGGCGTGTGTTACCACTCCATCCATCATTCTACAGTAGCTGTGTGTTCCCACTAATCCATCACCTTTCTACTGTGGCTGTGTGTTCCCACTAATCCATCACCTTTCAACTGTGGCTGTGTGTTCCCACTAATCCATCCTCTTTCTACTGTGGCTGTGTGTTCCCACTAATCCATCATCTTTCTACTGTGGCTGTGTGTTCCTACTAATCCATCATCTTTCTACTGTGGCTGTGTGTTCCCACTAATCCATCATCTTTCTACTGTGGCTGTGTGTTCCTACTAATCCATCATCTTTCTACTGTGGCTGTGTGTTCCCCACTAATCCATCCACCTTTCTACTGTGGCTGTGTGTTCCCACTAATCCATCATCTTTCTACTGTGGCTGTGTGTTCCCCACTAATCCATCCACCTTTCTGCTGTGGCTGTGTTCCCACTAATCCATTGTCTTTCTGCTGTGGCTGTGTGTTCTCACTAATCCATCATCTTCCTAATGTGAATGTGCTTGCATTCGTGTGTTTTCACTTACACATCCTTCTGTGTGTATGTGCGCGCATTTGTGTGTACGTGTTTAACTATGCTTGTGTGGACCAGAAGTCCCCACAAGAATAGTAAACAAATGAACATTTGACCAACTGGGGACATTTTGTTGGTCCCCACAAGATCAAATTCTATTTTTAGTGGGTTAGGGTATGGGTTAGGGAAAACCGGATTTTGAATTGGACTAAATTGTGTGGTTTGTAATCTCTGCTGTCCTGCCCACAGCGGCTGTGTGTGATTTCTGTAAGAAGAAGGAGTCGGAGCTGTACCAGAAAGAGGTACAATATATCAACCTGTTCTGTTAATCTGGGTCCTGTTCGTTAGGAACTAATATCAACTTGTTATGTTAATCTGGGTCCTGTTCGTTAGGAACTAATATATCAACTTGTTCTGTTAATCTGGGTGCTGTTCGTTAGGAACTAATATATCAACCTGTTCTGTTAATCTGGGTCCTGTTTGTCAGGAACTAATATATCAACCTGTTCTGTTAATCTGGGTCCTGTTCGTTAGGAACTAATACAGTCGGAAGTTTACATACACTTTAGCCAAATACATTTAAACTCAGTTTTTCATAATTCCTGACATTTAATCCTCGTAAAATTCCCGGTCAGTCAGGATCACCACTTTATTTTAAGAATCTGAAATGTCATAATTATAGTAGAGTATTATTTATTTCAGATTTGATTTCTTTCATCACATTCCCAGTGGGTCAGATGTTTACATACACTCAATTAGTATTTTGTAGCATTGCCTTTGAATTGTTTAACTTGGGTCAAACATTTTGGGTGGCCTTCCACAAGCTTCCCACAATAAATTGGGTGAATTTTGGCCCATTCCTCCTGACAGAGCTGGTGTAACTGAGTCAGGTTTGTAGGCCTCCTTGCTAGCACACGCCTTTTCAGTTCTGCCCACAAATTTTCTATAGGATTGAGGTCAGGGGTTTGTGATGGCCACTCCAATACCTTGACTTTGTTGTCCTTGATGCCATCTATTTTGTGAAGTGCACCAGTCCCTCCTGCAGCAAAGCACCCCCACAACATGATGCTGCCACCCCCGTGCTTCACAGTTGGGATGGTGTTCTTCGGCTTGCAAGCCTCCCCCTTTTTCCTCCAAACATAACAATGGTCATTATGGCCAAACAGTTCTATATTTGTTTCATCAGACCAGAGGACATTTCTCCAAAAAGTACGATCTTTGTCCCCATGTGCAGTTGCAAACCGTAGTCTGGAATTTTATGGCGGTTTTGGGGCAGTGGGTTCTTCCTTGCTAAGCGGCCTTTCAGGTTATGTCGATATAGGACTCGTTTTACTGTGAATATAGATGCTTTTGTACCTGTTTCCTCCAGCATCTTCACATGGTCGTTTGCTGTTGTTCTGCGATTGATTTGCACCAAAGTACATTCATCACTAGGAGACAGAACGCGTCTCAATTTCTGAGCGCTATGACGGCTGTGTGGTCCCATGGTGTTTATACTTGCGTACTATTGTTTGTACAAATGAACGTGGTACCTTCAGGTGTTTGGAAATTGCTCCCAAGGATGAACCAGACTTGTGGAGGTCTACAATATTTTTTCTGAGGTCTTGGCTGGTTTCTTTTGATTTTCCCATGATGTCAAGCAAAGAGGCACTGAGTTTGAAGGTAGGCCTTGAAATACATCCACAGGTACACCTCCAATTGACTCAAATGATGTCAATTGCCCTATCAGAAGCTTTTAAAGCCATGACATCATTTTCTGGAATTTTCCAAGGTGTTTAAAGGCACAGTCAACTTAGTGTATGTAAACTTCTGACCCCCTGGAATTGTGATGCAGTGAAATAATCTGTCTGGAAAAATTACATGTCCTAATCGACTTGCTAAAACTATAGTTTGTTAACAAGAAATTTGTGGAGTGGTTAAAAAACGAGTTTTAATGACTCCAACCTAAGTGTATGTAAACTTCCGACTTCAACTGTATACCAGTTTTGTTAATCTGGGTCCTGTTCATTAGGCACTAATATATCAACCTGTTCTGTTAATCTGATGCTAAATATTTAATGTAACAGAGTTACTAAACTCAGCAAAAAAATAAACGTCCCTTTTTCAGGACCCTGTCTTTGAAAGATAATTTGTAAAAATCCAATTAACTTCAGATCTTCATTGTAAAGGGTTAAACACTGTTTCCCATGCTTGTTCAATGAACCATAAACAATTAATGAACATGCACCTGTGGAACGGTCGTTAAGACACTTAACAGCTTACAGACGGTAGGCAAGTAAGGTCACAGTTATGAAAACTTAGGACACTAAAGAGGCCTTTCTACTGACTCTGGAAAAACACCAAAATAAAGATGCCCAGGGTCCCTGCTCATCTGCATGAACGTGCCTTAGGCATGCTGCAGATGTGGCCAGGGCAATAAATTGCAATGTCCGTACTGTGAGACGCCTAAGGCAGCGCTACAGGGAGACAGGACGGACAGCTGATCATCCTCGCAGTGGCAGACCACGTGTTACAACACCTGCACAGGATCGGTACATCCGAACGTCACACCTGCGGGACAGGTACAGGATGCCAACAACTGCCCGTGTTACACCAGGAACGCACATATCCCTCCATCAGTGCTCAGACTGTCCGCAATAGGCTGAGAGAGGCTGGACTGAGGGCTTGTAGGCTTGTTGCAAGGCAGGTCCTCACTAGACATCACTGGCAACAACATCGCCTAAGGGCACAAACCCACTGTCGCTGGACCTGACAGGACTGGCAAAAAGTGCTCTTTACTGACGAGTCGCGGTTTTGTCTCACCAGAGGTGATGGTCGGATTCGCGTTTATCGTCCAAGGAATGAGCGTTACACCTTTTGTGGGGGGAAAAACTCATTCTGATTGGTTGGACCTGGCTTTGCAGTGGGTGACCCTATGCCCACCCATGGCTGTACCCCTGCCCAGTTATGTGAAATCCATAGATTAGGGCCTAATGAATTTATTCCAATTGACTTGATTTCCTTTATATGAACTGTATCTCGGCAAAATCTTTGAAATTGTTGCATGTTCCATTTTATATTTTTGTTCAGTGTACTTACTAATGGTGAATCTCTTATTAGTACTTATTATTGTGAATCTCTCCTGATTAGTACTTACTAATGGTGAATCTCTCCTGATTAGTACTTATGTTAAGGTTTGCATCAATCAAATCTGACATCAGGACAAAAGGTGACAGAGTCACTAAATAAGTTCTAAGTCTTTTATTTACTCAAGCAATAAATGGTAAATGCAATCTTCGTATATACGGGTTCAATGTAATACCACGCAGGGTTAACAGAGAACTGACCAGCGCCTTATATCTTCTTTTAATACTCTGACAGAAGTAGTTCCCGCTTCTGAGTTGGCCTATCAGAGTAGAGACTGGGCGTGGTTTTAGACTTGCCCACTCTATCGTAGGCGCACAGGCTGGTCCCAGCCCCCAGGCGCTTCAGCTTTCAGGCGTTGTTGCTGTGCAGATTATCTATGCGCTCACCCCTAGATACTGAGGCCAAAAGTTCAGCTCCTTTTTTGTGTCTCAACCTAGAAACTGCTTGTTCGCAAAATTTTTCTATTCATGGGTTCCTAGCTCAACATACTGTTATCTCCCAAGGTTATACTGCCCCTTAGCCAGACACCAGGTGTTCACAATCCACTGTATTGTTCCACAACTTGTCAGCTGTGCTCATACACATTCCTGTGTAGCAAAGAAACATATTCTCAAACCTAACACTTACTAATGGTGAATCTCTCCTGATTAGAACTTACTAATGGTGAATCTCTCCTGATTAGAACTTACTAATGGTGAATCTCTCCTGATTAGTACTTACTCATGGTGAATCTCTTTGAATTCTAGATCTTCCACTTAAGTACTCTGGAGGAGCGCTTCTCTCGCCTGTGGACACAGTGTCAACGCTGTCAGGGCTCTCTCCATGAGGATGTGCTCTGTACCAGGTACACACACACACACACACACACACACACACACGTATACAGATGTGTGTTTGAAACGTACTTTGCTGGTACATCCTTAATGTGACTCTCGCAGGGTGATGTCAAGCTCCAAGTTTGTTTTACAGAACTAATAAAAATAGCAGACATTGAATATCCCTTTGAGCATGGTGAAGTTATTAATTACACTTTGGATGCTGTATCAATACACCCAGTCACTAGAAAGGTACAGGCGTCCTTCCCATCTCAATTAACAGAGAGGAAGGAAACCGCTCAGGGATTTCAACATGAGGCCAATGGTGACTTTTTAAGACTGTGATAAGAGAACTGAGGATGGATCAACAATATTGTACTCCACAATACTAACCTAAATGACAGAGTGTACAGAATAAAAGGATATTCCAAAACATGCATCCTGTTTGCAGCAAGGCATTAAAGTAAAACTGCAAAAAATGTGGCAAAGAAACAAAAATGTTTTCCTGAATACACAGTGTTATTATGTTTGGGGCAAATCCAATGCAACACATCACTGAGTATCACTCTTCATATTTTCAAGCATGGTGGGGGCTGCATCATGTTATGGGTATGCTTGTCGTCATCAAAGACTAGGGAGTTTTTTTGGCAAAAAATACACGGAATAGAGATAAGCACAGGCAAAATCCTAGTGGAAAACCTGGTTCAGTCTGCTTTCGAACAGACACTGGGAGACAAATTCACCTTTCAGCAGGATAACCTTAAACACAAAGGCAAATATACACTAAAGTTGCTTACCAAGACAACATTGAATGTTGCTGAGTGGTCTAGTTTTTTTAAATTGGCTTGAAAATCTATGGCAAGACATAAAAATTGCTAGCAATGATCAACAACCAACTTCAGAGCTTGAAAAATGTTTAAAATAAAAAATGTGAGGTGGTTAATATCACCACTCTTAAATATCAAATGTTATTGGTCACATACACATATTTAGCAGATGTAATTACGGGTGTAGCAAAATGCTTGTGTTCCTAGCTCCAAAAGGGCAGTAGTATCTAACAATTCACAGCAATACACACATCTAAAAGTAAAAGAATGGAATTAAGAAATATATAAATATTAGGACAAGCAGCACAGGTGAAACACCTTAAGGCATCCCCCCCACTTTTCTGATTGAGGGTTTGGGTTAAATGCGGAAGACACATTTCAGTTGAATGCATTGTTGTACAACTGACTAGGTATCCCCCTTCTCCCTTTCAACCCCTGTAACACAGTTCAACCCCCCAGTAACCAAGCTGTCAGAGCAGCAGTCCCCTAAAATGCATGAGCTGAGGCACACTCCAACATTTTTGTAGATTCAGATGGGGGGTAAACTGTATCAAAAGAAAGTTGCACACTCTGTATAAGTTTTGTATTACGTCTTTGGAAGCATATCTCTTGTGAAAATAGCAAAAATGGTCCCAATACAAAGATCCACCAGCATATTTTACAGTAGATATGGGTTTCTGTTATGCATTCTCATTTTGACGTCAAACCCAACTCTAGTGTGCTTCGCCAAAGACCTCTGGTTTCATGGATGTTTGATGTTATGGGGCTTTTTTTCTTCTTCTGTTCCTGGGGCCCTTGTTAAGGCCAACGGGATAATGTACCGTGGCAAGAAAAAGTATGTGAACCCTTTGGAATTACCTGGATTTCTGCTTAGATTGTCTATTTTTGTGACTGACCAAACACAGTGTGCTTAAACTAATAACACACAAATTATTTCATTTTTCTTGTCTATATTGAATACATAATTTAAACATTCACAGTGTAGGTTGGAAAAAGTAGGTTAACCTTTAGGCTAATGAATTTTCCAAAAGATAACGAGTCGAGTCAGCTAACTTGGAGTCCAGTCAATGAGACGAGATTGGATATGTTGGTTAGAGCTGCCTTGCCCTATAAAAAACTCTCAATTTGAGTTTGCTATTCACAAGAAGCATTGCCTGATGTGAACCATTCCTCGAACAAAAGATCTCAGAAGATCAAGAATTGTTGACTTGCATAAAGCTGGAAAGGGTTATAAAAGTTTCTCTAAAAGCCCATGGTAAGACAAATTGTCTATAAATGGTCTAAGATCCCTCTCATTGTGTTCTATAATCTCATAAAACACTTTAGAAGAAGGCTCAGTACCCTTATCCTCTCAAGGTGAGGTATTGAAACAAGAGAAAGTTACTTAAACCAAATCTCTCTGAGCAATGATAAGCATAAAATAATATTAATCCCCTTTTTAATGGAGCATACAATATTTGAATTATTTATTGTATACATGTTTGCTAATCTTTATCAAGGTTGTCAATAATTTAGGACCCCACGATATATATTATATTGTTATTAAGTAAATGTTGCTGTCCCTCCCTGTGTACAGCCGGGACTGTCCCATATTCTACATGAGGAAGAAGGTACAGAAAGACCTGGATGATCAGGAGAAGCTGGTGTCCCGCTTTGGATGGTGAGAGGCAGACCCAACAGACTCCATATTCACCGGCTCCCCTCTCTCCCTCTCCTGGAAAGGATTCGTAATGTATTTCCTTTAAATATGAATCTAAATAAATGGCATTTTTTGTAGTAATGTGTCTTGTCATTGTTGTCTGTCTACAGTCTAGAATACCTCCGTTGCATTGAACCAAAAGTATGGTGCTGGATGTTGTAATACAGTTGAAGTTGGAAGTGTATATACATCTTAGCCAAATAATACATTTAATCTCAGTTTTTCACAATTCCTGACATTTAATCCTAGTAAAAATTCCTGGTCTTAGGTCATTTAGGATCACCATTTTATTTTAAGAATGTGAAATGTCAGAATAATAGTAGAGAATTTATTTCCGCTTTTCTTTCATCGCATTCCCAGTGGGTCAGAAGTTTACAAACACTCAATTAGTATTTAGTGCATTGCCTTTAAATTGTTTTTCTTGGGTCAAATTTTGGCCCATTCCTCCTGACAGAGCTGGTGTAACTGAGTCAGGGTTGTAGGGCTCCTTGCTCACACATGCTTTTTCAGTTCTGTCCACAAATTATCTATAGGATTGAGGTCAGGGCTTTGTTGTCCTTAAGCCATTTTGCCACAACTTTGTCCATTTTGGAAGACCCATTTGTGACCAAGCTTTAACTTCCTGACTGATGTCTTGAGATGTTGCTTCAATATATCTACATAATGTTCCTTCCTCATGATGCCATCTATTTTGTGAAGTGCACCAGTCCCTCCTGCAGCAAAGCACTCCCACAACATGATGCTGCCACCCCCGTTCTTCACGGTTGGGATGGTGTTCTTCGGCTTGCAAGCCTCCCCCTTTTTCCTCCGAACATAACGATGGTCATTATGGCCAAACAGTTCTATTTTTGTTTCATCAGACCAGAGGACATTTCTACAAAAAGTATGATCTTTGTCCCCATGTGCAGTTGCAAACCCTAGTCTGGCTTTTTTATGACCTGTTTTGGAGCAGTGGCTTCTTCCTTGCTGAGTGGCCTTTCAGGTTATGTCGATATAGGACTTGTTTTACTGTGGATATAGATACTTTGTACCTGTTTCCTCCAGCATCTTCACAAGGTCCTTTTGCTGCTGTTCTTGGATTGATTTGCACTTTTCGCACCAAAGTACCTTCATCTCTAGGAGACAGAACGCGTCTCCTTCCTGAGCGGTATGACAGCTGTGTGGTCCCATGGTGTTTATACTTGCGTACTATTGTTCGAACAGATGAACGTGGTACCTTCAGGCGTTTTGGAAATTGCTCCCAAGGATGAACCAGACTTGGCTGATTTCTTTTGATTTTCCCATGATGTCAAGCAAAGAGGCACTGAGTTTGAAGGTAGGCCTTGAAATACATCTGCAGGTACACCTCCACGTGACTCAAATTATGTAAATTAGGTTATCAGAAGCCATGACATCATTTTCAGGAATTTTCCAATCTGCTTAAAGGCACAGTCAACTTAGTCTATGTAAACTTCTGACCCACTGGAATTGAGAGATTATTTCATTGTTGGAAAAATTACTTGTCATGCACAAAGTAGTTGTCCTAATCGACTTGCCAAAACTATAGTTTGTTAACAGGAAATGTGTGGAGTGGTTGAAAAACGAGTTTTAATGACTCCAACCTAAGTGTATGTAAACTTCCGACTTCAACTGTATGTTGAGTACTAAAAGTTGTGTAGTGGGTATTTTACGATAACCAATGCAAAGCAGCAGTTATTTTTTACTGTACACTTTTAATAGGCTACATTCCCATGCCATGTGTTAATATAGACTAGGTCCTGTATTTATGAAGCATCTCTGTAGGAGTTCTGGTCTAGGATAGGGCTTGCAAAGGGAGGCTATGTTACTGGGAACTTTCTACATTTCCCAGTAAACTACCAGAATTGTAGTATATTTTAAGAATATGTAATTGGGCTCCTGAGTGGCACAGCGGTCTAAGGCACTGCATTGGCGACATTACAGTCCCTGATTCGAATCCAGGCTGAATCACATGTGGCCGTAATTGGGAGTACCGAAGGGCGGCGCACAATTGGCCCAGCGTCGTCGGGGTTTGGCCTGGGTAGTATTTGTTCTTAACTGACTTGACTAGTTAGAGGTAAAAAAATTAAATATGGTCCACAGTTATTAGCCACCGGATTGTGATACAGCCTGGAATTGAACCAGGGTCTGTATTGACGCCTCTAGCACCACTCCCATAGTAATAATGCGATAATACTGGACGTATTTTTTTGTTAAACCGCTTATCAAAAAGCTGATAGCATGTTTGACATTTCATTGGAAATACTACTAATTGCTATCCTGTTAGCTAACATTTTTACAACACCAATCACAGGATAACACTGTTGAAGGTAATATGTTGAATATGCCGATAATACAGGTCTCTCCAGAGATGTTTGATCGGGTTCAAGCCACTCAAGGACATTTAGAAACATCCTGAAACTGTCCAGTACTTGTCCAGTAATTTTTGCACTTCCCCCTTCTTGTCCTCCGATTTGATTTCTGATGTCCCTGCCTGGTCCCTCCGTGTTGTCTCCCTGTAAGCACAACAGATACCCAGGTCAGAAGGAGGCTTATAGCCATAGTGTTAACATGAAGGCAGATCACAACAGATACCCAGGTCAGAAGGAGGCTTATAGCCATAGTGTTAACATGAAGGAAGGCAGATCACAACAGATACCCAGGTCAGAAGGAGGCTTATAGCTGTAGTGTTAACATGAAGGAAGGCAGATCACTAAGAAACAGACAAATGCAGAAGGTGAATAATGAGACAGAGAAGACAGCTCTTGTTGGCGTGGATGCTAGAGGTCTGGGGTCACGCGGCGTTCAACGTCGCTCTCGGACGAGTGGTCCTGTGAGGAAGAGCCATGCATGTCAGGTGACTGTTGCAGCTGTCAGTACATGTTTAGAAAGAAATGAAACTGCTATTTTACTTGAGTGGAGTATTTCAAATCAAAATGTATTTGTCACATGCACCAAATACAACGGGTGTAGACCTAACAGTGAAATGCTTACTTACAAGCTGTTAACCAACAATGCAGTTCAGAAAAATAATTTAAAAAATATTTACTAAAGTAAAAAGGAAGTAACACAATAAAATAACGACGCTATATACAGGGGGTACCGGTATCGAGTCAATGTGCGGGGGTACAGGTTAGTCAAGGTTGAGGTAATATGTAGGTAGGGTAAAGGGACTATGCATAGACAATAAACAGCTAGTAGCAGGAGTGTGTAAAAAAAATAAAATAAAAACACGGGGGGTCAATGCAAGTAGTCCAGGTAGCCATTTGATTAGCTGTTCAGCAGTCTTATGGCTTTGGGGTAGAAGCTGTTAAGGAGCCTGTCAGACCTAAACTTGCCGCTTCGGTACCGTTTGCAATGCAGGTAGCAGGGAGAACAGTCTATGACTAGGGTGGCCTGTCTGACCATTTTTATGGCCTTCCTCTGGTATATAGATGTCCTGGATGGCAGGAATCTTGGCCCCAGTGATGTACTGGGTGGTACGCACTACCCTCTGTAGTGCCGTGCGGTCGAATGCTGAGCAGTTGCAATACCAGGCGCTGATGCAACCAGTCAGGATGCTCTTGATGGTGCAGCTGTAAAACCTTCTGAGGACCCATGCCAAATCTTTTCAGTCTCCTGAGGGGGAGTAGGTTTTGTTGTGCCCTCTTTACGACTGTCTTGGTGTGCTTGGACCAAAATAGTTTGTTGGTGATTTGGACACCAAGGAACTTGAAGCTCTCGACCTGCTCCACTACAGCCCCGTCGATGTCAAGGGGGGCATGCTCAGCCCTCCTTTTCCTGTAGTCCCCGATCATCTCCTTTGTCTTGATCATGTTGAGGGAGCTGTTTTTGTCCTGGAATCACACTGCCAGGACTCTGACCTCCTCCCTATAGGCTGTCTCATTGGTGTTCAGGCCTACCTTGGGCTGTTACGGTCACCGTATTACCACCACACCGGCGGTCACGAGTCATGATGGCAGTCAAATTCCACCTGATCGTTTAGTCACGATAATTAGGCTTCTTCAGCTCTGATGCTGCTGATGGTCATTAATAGTCTACCAAACTTGCTAACTGCCTGGAACTCAGCACTCAATTTGCCCTCTAATCACTGTCAACAATGCAATCTTAAATCTAATCAAACACTTTGAGTGCCCTTGATGTTTCTACAACTTGATTGGAGTCCACCAGTGGTAAATTCAATTGATTGGACATTATTTGGAAAGGCACGCACCTGTCTACAGAAGGTCCCACAGTTGACCGTGCGTGTCTGAGCAAAAACCAAGCCATGAGGTCGAAGGAATTTTCCGTTGAGCTCTGAGACATGATTGTGTCGGCACAGATCTGGGGAAGGGTACCAAAACAATTCTGCAGCATTGAAGGTCCCCAAGAACACAGGGGCCTCCATCATTCTTAAATGGAAGAAGTTTGGAACCACCAAGACTCTTCCTAGAGCTGGCTGCCCGGCCAAACGGAGCAATCGGGGGAGAAGGGCCTTGGTCAGGGAGGTGACCAAGCACCCGATGGTCACTCTGACAGAGCTCTAGAGTTCATCTGTGGAGATGGGAGAACCTTCCAGAAGGACAACCATCTCTGCAGCACTCCACCAATCAGACCTTCATGGTAGAGTGGCCAGATGGAAGCCAAACCTCAAATCAAAATCAAGTAAAATTTTATATGTCACATACACGTGTTTAGCAGATGTTATTGAGGGTGTAGTGAAATGCTTGTGCTTCTAGTTCTGACAGTGCAGCAATATCTAGCAATGTCCCAACAAATACCTAATACACAAACATCTAAGTAAAGGAATGGAATTAAGAATATATAAATATATGGACGAGCAATGTCAGAGTGGCATAGACTGAGATACAGTAGATACTTATGAGATGAGTAATGTAAGATATGTAAACATTATTAAAGTGACTAGTGTTCCATTTATTAAAGTGGCCAATGATTTCAAGTCTGTGTATGTAGGCTGCAGCCTCTCTGTGCTAGTGATAGCTGTTTAACAGTGATGGCTCTGAGATAGAAGCTATTTTTCAGTCTTGGTCCCAGCATTGATGCACCTGTACTGACCTCGCCTTCTAGACGATAGCGGTGTGAACAGGCAGTGGCTCGGGTGGTTGTTGTCCTTGATGATCTTTTTGGCCTTCCTGTGGTGGTGTAGGTGTCCTGGAGGGCAGGTAGTTTGCCCCCGGTGATGCGTTGTGCAGATCTCACTACCCTCTGGAGAGCCCTGCGGTTGTGGGTGGTGCAGTTGCCGTACTAGACTGTGATACACCCCGACAGGATGCTCTCGATTGTGCATCTATAAAAATTTCTTCAGCCTCCTGAGGTTGAAGAGGCGTTGTTGCGCTTTCTTCACCACACTGTCTGTGTGGGTGGACCATTTCAATTTGTCGGTGATATGTACGCCGAGGAACTTAACTTTCCACCTTCTCCACTGGTGTCAAATCTCTGGCCACTTTAATAAACGGACTGAAGAAATTTGGCTTGTCATCTAAAACACTCACAAACCTTCACAGATGCACAATCGAGAGCATCCTGTCGGGCTGTATCACCACCTGGTGCGGCAATTTCACCGCCCTCAACCGCAAGGCTCTCCAGAGGGTAGTGAGGTCTGCACAACGCATCACCGGGGGCAAACTACCTGCCCTCCAGGACACCTACACCGCCCGATGTCACAGGAAGGCCAAAAAGATCATCAAGGACAACAACCACCCGAGCCACTGCCTGTTCACCCCGCTATCATCCAGAAGGCGAGGTCAGTACAGGTGCATCAAAGCTGGGACCGAGAGACTGAAAAACTTCTCACTTCACCTGTACTGACCTCGCCTACACAGACTATCGCAAGGCCATCAGACTGGAAAGGCTGCTGTCAACAGACTCAAATCTCTGGCCACTTAAATAAACGGACATAAAAAGGTATCACTAGTCACTTTAAATAACGTTTACATAGAGGTACCACTAGTCACTTTAACGGCACTTTATAATGTTTATATACCCTACATTACTCATATCATCTGTATATACTGTATTCTACACCATCTACTGCATCACGCCATCGCTCATCCATATATTTATATGTACATATTCTTATTCATCCCTTTACATTTGTGTGTGTATAAGGTAGTTGTTGTGGAATTGTTAGCTACTACTGCATAGTCGGAACTAGAAGCACAAGCATTTCGCTACACTCGCATTAGCATCTGCTAACCATGTGTATGTGACCAATAAAATGTGATTCTGTTTCCTGAAGTCCGTGATAGTTTTTTTGACGTTGAGTGAGAGTCACACCCTGATCTTTTTCACCTGTCTTTGTGATTGGATCCACCCCCCTCCAGGTGTTGCCCATCTTCCCTATTATCCCCAGTGTATTTATACCTGTGTTGCCAGTTCCTTTTGTCATCTACAAGTCCCTGCTAGGTAAAGCCCCGCCTTATCTCAGCTCGCTGGTAACCATAGCAGCACCCACCCGTAGCACTCGCTCCAGCAGGTATATCTCACTGGCCACCCCCAAAGCCAATTCCTCTTTTGGCCGCCTTTCCTTCCAGTTCTCTGCTGCCAATGACTGGAACGAACTACAAAAATCGTTGAAACTGGAGACACTTATCTCCCTCACTAGTTTCAAGCACCAGCTGTCAGAGCAGCTCACAGATCACTGCACCTGTACATAGCCCAACCAACTACCTCATCCCCTACCATAGTTATTTATTTATCTTGCTCCTTTGCACCCCAGTATTTTTACTTTGTACATTCATCTTCTGCACATTTACCATTCCAGTGTTAAATTGCTATACTGTAGTTACTTTGCCACCATGGCCTATTTATTGCCTTATGTTCCTTATCCTACCTCATTTGCACACATTGTATATAGATTTGTTTTTTTCCTACTGTATTATTGACTGTATGTTTGTTTCACTCCATGTGTAACTCTGTTGTTGTATGTGTTGAACTGCTTTGCTTTATCTTGGCCAGGTCGCAGTTGTAAATGAGAACTTGTTCTCAACTAGCTTACCTGGTTAAATAAAGATGAAATAAAAATAAAATAAAAAAATCAAGCCTACCAGTGTTTTGCCCCTTGCTCTGGTCTTTCTCTAAAGTTCCTGTTTTCACGGTTTGGACCATTCTGCCTGCCCTGACCCTGCCTGCCGTTCTGTACCTTGACAAACCACCCTGGATTATTGACCTCTGCCTGCCCCGACCCTGCCTGCCGTTCTGTACCTTGACAAACCATCCTGGATTATTGACCTCTGCCTACCCTGACCCTGCCTGCCGTTCTGTACCTTTCGAACTCTGATCTGTGTTACGGACCTCTGCCTCCCCTTGACCTGTCGTTTTTGCCTGCCCCCTGTTTTTGTAATAAACTTTTGTTACTTACGCTGTCTGCATCTGGGTCTACTCCTGAAAAGTGATAGGAGGTTATTTTCCTGGCACCACTCCACCAGGGCCCCCACCTCCTCCCTGTAGGCTGTCTTGTCATTGTTGGTAATCAGGCCTACTACTGTTGTGTCGTCTGCAAACTTGATGATTGAGTTGGAGACGTGTGGCCATGCGGTCATGGGTGAACAGGGAGTACAGGAGGGGGCTGAGCACGCACCCTTGTGGGGGACCCCAGTGATCAGCAAAGTGAAAGCCTACCTTCACCACCTGGGGTTGGCCTGTCAGGAAGTCCAGGACCCAAGGCTTCGAGCCTAATGATGAGCTTGGAGGGTACTATGGTGTTGAATGTTGAGCTATAGTCAATGAAAATCATTCTTACGTAGGTATTCCTCTTGTCCAGATGGGATAGGGCAGTGTGCAGTAAAAGTCCTCATTAAAAAGGCACCTGAAGGACTCTCAGACCATGAGAAACAAGATTCTCTGGTCTGATGAAACCAAGATTGAACTCTTTGGCCTGAAAGCCAAGCATCACGCCTGGAGGAAACCTGGCACCATCCCTACGATTAAGCATGGTGGTGGCAGCAACATGCTGTGGAGATGTTTTTCAGCGGCAGGGACAGGGAGACTAGTCAGGGTGGCAAAGATGAAAGGATCAAAGTACAGAGATATCCTTGATGAAAACGTGCTCCAGAGCGCTCAGGACCTCAGACGGGGGTGAAGGTTCACCTTCAACAGGACAACGACCCTAAGCACACAGCCAATACAACGCAGGAGTAGCTTCGGGACAAGTCTCTGAAGGTCCTTGAGTGTCCCAGCCAGAGCCCGGACATGAACCCAATCGAACATCTCTGGAGAGACCTGAAAATAGCTGTGCAGCAATGCTCCCCATCCAACCTGACAGAGCTTGAGAGGATCTCCAGAGAATAATGGGAGAAACTCCCCAAATACAAGTGTGCCAAGCTTGTAGCGTCATGCCCAAGAAGACTCGATGCTGTAATTGCTGCCAAAGGTGCTTCAACAAAGTACTGAGTAAACGGTCTGAATACTTATCGAAATGTGATATCAGTTTATTTTATTTATTAGCAAAAATGTCTAAACCTGTTTTTGCTTTGTCAGTATGGGGTATTGTGTGTAGATTGTTGAGGAAATGTTGTCTTTGATTATTCTTTGTCTTCATTTTGCTGTGGTAGTGCATGGGTTTGTTCCCTGATGGGCCTCTCTTCACACTGTGGGCAGTTCAAATGAACTCGACAGAGGAAGCGAGAGAGTTCAATCACTTATTTTACACATTAAACCTTTTTTGAATAGGGAAGTTAACTTTTCTCTCCGTGCGTCTATTTAGGTCCGCTCATATAGGACTAGTAAAGGCTCTGTGGAGAAGAAAATGATGCAATAAAAAAACGAACTACTTTTTTGATTTATCAGGGGGGTGCTGCAGTACCCTCAGAACCCCTATATCCCACACTATGGGCCTTACCCTTGTTATCTGGCACTGCATGGTGCAGCCTTAGAGTCCTCTAGATATTGAACAAAAGATAACACTTGTGACTAAAATACATGACATTCTCCTACAGTTCTGAAGGTGACTTGAGGAATCCTGGCATAAATACAGTATGACTACAATAATGCACCAGCTGGTAATTTTTCCTCACAGCATGTATAGAAAGTGGAAGAGTTATAGCTTTTACCTTTGTTCTGAGACGACATGTTGATGTCACCTCTAACTGTGGAGTTGATCTTTGGGGCAATTGCAATGTTTCCACCCTGCGCTGTGATGGTAGACTGGGGATTGTAGGTTGGTCTGTGCAGGGGGAGAGAGACAGAGGGAGATAGAGGTAACCCTGTGTCCTCACCCTGCTACTACAACACAAGGCAAAAATCTGACCTCAAATACTTAATCGAAGTCAGTCACTTTAACTATACCTGTACATATTACCTCAATTAGCCAAATTAACCGGTGCCTGTATATACCCTTGCTGAATTTCACTGTCTTTTTTACAGTTTTTATTTCTTATCTATTGTTCACCTAATACCAATTTTTTTTCTTCAAAATTGCATTGTTGGTTAGGGCCTGTAAGTAAGCATTTCACTGTAAGGTCTACCTACACCTGTTGTATTCGGCATACGTGACAAAGAAACTTTGATTTGTTCCCCAGTAGGCCGTCATTGTAAATAGGAATTTGTTCTTAACTGACTTGCCTAGTTAAATAAAGGTTACATTTTAAAAATTGTCAGGCTTCCTTCCTTCCTGTGCAGACAACGATTTCCCTTTGTTGCTCCTAGACATTTCCACTTCATAATAACAGCATTTACAGTTGACCGGGGCAGCTCTAGCAGGGCAGAAATGACTTGTTGAAAAGGTGGCACCCTATGACAGTGCTACGTTGAAAGTCACTGAGCTCCTCAGTAAGGATGTCGGGGTGGGGCTGAAATAGGATGCCAGTGTGATTCTCTCGCTTCCTCTTTTCTTCCTACAGTACATGCTCTACGCTTGACTCTGTGCTCCTAAGCATTTTACGTTTTAGTCATTTAGTAGACACTCTTATTTAGAGTGATTTACAGTAAGTGAGTGCATTCAAAAGGTTACCAGAGAAGAAGTTGAAAGTCAGACAGCCATGCCAACAGTGGTTGGCTATACAAAGCCACGGCAGGTTTTTCACCTGATTTGGAGATGCAGCTTGTTCAGTATAGTACTAGGTCAGCTGACATTTATTTTGGTCTGTTGCCAAGTGAGGTCAGAAAACTTGCCTACAAGTTTGCTGTTGCACACCAGCTGAAGTTCGTGCCAATGTGGGCAGAAAAAGAAAAGGCCAGCTCGGAGTGGTTTACAGGCTTCTTAAAGCGGAACCCAACGCTGTCGCTGAGAAAGCCAGAGGCAACTAGCCTTGCCAGGGCAAGTAGCTTCAACAGAGAAAATGTTAATGCTTTCTTCGATAATGTATCAGAAGTGCTACAGAGATATCAATTTGGACCAGGAGACATATGGAATGTTGATGAAACTGGGGTGACCACTGTACATAAACCTGACAAAGTGGTGGGCAGATGTGGATTCAAACAAGTAGGGTCACTGACCTCAGCTGAAAGGGGAACCCTCGTCACACTGGCCTGTGCTGTCTCAGCCACAGGGAACAGTATACCTCCATAGTTTATTTTCCCCCGTGTCTGCTTCCGTGATCATTTCCTGATCAATGGGCCACCTGGCAGCAAAGGAGGGGCAAATCCCTCTGGGTGGATGAAGGATGTGCACTTTGTTGACTTCCAGAAAAATTTTGTTGAGCACACAAAGTGCTCAAAGGAGAAGCCCTGTTCACTCCTTTTGGACAACCACGAGTCTCACCTGTCCATTGATGGACTCAATTATGCAAAAGAAAATGGCAATTATGCTGTCATTCCCACCCCATTGCTCTCATCGGCTTCAACCCTTAGACAGTTCTGTCTACGGGCCCCTAAAGAGGCACATCAACACAGCGTGTGATGCCTGGATGAGGAGCAATCCCGGGAAGACAATATAAATGTATGACTCCTGATATTGTGGCAATCGCCTATCCTCTGGCTGCAACCCCCTTGAACATTCAGGCTGGCTTTAGGGTGGCTGGGGTACAACCTTACAACAGGGATGTATTTCTGGAAACCGAGTTTGCTCCATCCTACGTTACAGATCTCCCCATTCAAAACCCAACCCTGCCAGGCCCCAGCACCATTCCAGCCCTGCCTAGCACGAGCTCAGACACAGACCTGCCCAGTTCTTATGCTAGCACCAGCTCACCCATTCCCAGAAATGCCATTGCTGACAGCAGACTACCAACTCCAGAGGACATCCGGCCATATCCAAAAGCTGGCCCCTGAAAACCAGCTTGCAAAGGAAGAAAATGGAGCAAAACAGCAATTCTAACTGACACACCAATTGAAGCAGGCACTAGAAATGGAAAAGAATAAGGCACAATCTAGCAAAAGGCTGTTTCCAAAGAAAGGGAAGCAAGGGGGAATCAAAATCTGGATCTGCAAAGAACAAGAAGACAGCTAAAAAAGGAAATCGTAGAAGAGTCATCATCAGATGAAGAGGAGTGCACCTGCCTCATCTGTGTGGAGCCATTTTCAAATGGCCTTCCAACTGAGAATTGGCTGAAGTGTGTGAGATGCAACAAATGGGCCCATGCTTGCACCTCAGGCCAGGCAGTTTGTGTGCCAGAACTGTGACTCTGAAGATGAGTCTGATTAGTCAGATATGGATGTACATCATATAGGCTGTTACAAAACCGTGCATTAGTGTGTTTAAACACCACGTCTGTTTTGTTAAGACTTTAAACATTTAAAGCAAGTTATCTGCAGCATTACATTCCATACCGATTCCAACAATTACCGTGGATCTGTGCATGCCAGAGAACGTTTGATTTCAAAGTTCAAAGTCAAGTGGTTGTGCCACTTAATTAATGTGTGCTCTGACACCATTATTGTTTTGATTGAAAGGCATGATTTGTCAGGTTATCTAGGCATGATTGTTTTTATTTTGAGTTCTTTAATGAAGTCGAATTTGGTTTTGAATTTGAAATTAAATCAATATTCACAATTAATGACTTGTACTTATTTGTTGATAATCCAATGTGACAATTTACCGACAGAGTGACAATTTACCCGCTGATGGGGCAAATTGTCACAAGTACTTACTGTAATAAGATATGAAGATGAATACAAAATATGTGCCCAATACGTCCTTCTTTCATTTGGTATGACATGTATACCATTGTGCCCAGTAAATGTTAGACAGCGTGAAAATTGTGACAATATACCTCGCTCTCCCCTACTTGATTATTTTTTGTACTGGTCCCCGGTGGGAGTCGAACCCATCCATAACCTTGGCGTTGCAAGTACCAAGCGCCAACTGAGCCACACGGGACTAGCATCTTTGGGAATGTATCAATCATGCGTTGGTAAAACAGTGTCTGTAATAAACCGTGGGATAATTTCCACCAAGTCTGAGATTTATCAAAATAAACATTTGCTTGATAGAGTGCCTCAAAATTCAAAAGGCACTCGCACATCTGAGCAATATTTTGCAGGTGCATGGTAACAATTGCACAAGATGAGGGGGAAAAAGAAACCGCACACTGCTCTTGATAGTATCACCGATCTTTAATAAGCTTTACTTATCGGCCTCACCGCCTTCTTCAGAGCTTTTTTTAAATTCTCTCTTTTACGCCCTCTTCCAAATGGTAGCTATAAATGCAGATGATGCGCACAGTGCAACAATATGACTAAGTGTGAATATTTCTGCCACCCACATACAGGAAAACGGTTCCAAATAAATGACATTGTTACCTGCTCCACCATCCATGTTATCTACATGATTAAATGTCCATGTCGGCTGTGCTATGTAGGTAAAACCTCTCGTTCTCTCAAACAGAGAATCAGTGAACATGAAGGTCCAATCAGGAGAAACGACAGGATTATCCAGTCGCAGTACATTTGAATGACCTAAAACACTTTTTTTTAGATTGTGTGGCATAGAGAAAGTTAAGATATCAGACAGGGGAGGTGATGTAAATGATACTCTGATTAAAAGAGAAGGTTTTGGGATTTTCACCCTCCAGACATTATTTCCTGAAGGTCTTAGGCATTTCATCATTATGTATGTTATGTATGTAAATGTAAACATGAATTATGCCCTTATTTCAGATTACTCTGACGTTGTACCCAATGATTTATGAAAACGTGCTCGGTAGGTCGATGTCCTCATTGTGGTTTTACAGACGTTTTTAATACGTCTTTACACACTTTATTCGAATAATTATGAAATGTATATTGGTATATTTGGTAGCACTTATTTGTTTTTCCTTCACCTCCAACCCCTTTCGATGCGTGGAACGGATGTGGGTGTGGCTAGGTCTACATACGGGTGCAAACTGGACAGTTCTCTCAATCTCTTCATTCAAAGACTCAATCATGGACACTTACTGCCAGTTGTGGCTGCTTTTCGTGATTATAGTTGTCTCTACCTTGCCCTTTGTGCTGTTCCCATTAATGTTTGTGCCATGTTTTGTGCTGCTACCATGTTGTGTTGTCATGTGTTGCTGCAGTGCTATGTTGTCTTAGGTCTCTCTTTATGTAGTGTTGCCTCTCTTTGTTGTGATGTGTTTTGTCGTATTTACATTGTATTTATTATTATTTTTTAATCCCGGTCCCCGCAGGAGGCCTTTTTCCGTTTGGTAGGCCGTCATTGTAAATAAGAATTTGTCCTTAACTGACTTTCCTAGTTAAATGAAGGTTATAAAAATAAATAGTACCGGTAAAACGTGAGCCAATCACAATTAATTCATGTCCAAACAACGATAGGCTATTACTACATCATTAATTAACATGACTGGAAACCGGGTGGTATACGCTCCAAATTGCGTTGTGGTTTGAGTAGAACATACATTTTGTCAAGGCGGAGATAAGTGACGGAGACAATCACTGACAAGGCGGAGATGAGTGGCGGAGACCGAGGCACGGGTGGACAACAGTGGACGCATCAAATCAGGCTACAAGTGTAAACCTAATGACAGTTGCAGAATGTCATTACAGTACACGAAGGTGTTTTGTAACAGATGCCTATTTCAATTAATCAAATTACGGATGCACGGTGCACTGTTGAGGTTAAGATGCTGACATTATTTTGTGAGTGGAAAAATGTGTGCGGGTAGTCTACAGGAGCCTTGTTTGACAATCAGATGATCTTAAATTGTTATGTTTCTGGCGGCGTGTCCATAAGGCTAGGGGAAGCTTTCCCTAAATTGAATTACATTGCCAAAATGATATAGCTGTGCACCCGCAGCACCACACTCTTAATTATAACAGTTGGAAGACTTCGGGAGTTTCATGTAAACACCGCTCTATGAACTAAGAGGCGAATTCAGTTGACTACAATTGTTTTACACCGTTGCAGCAACGAAAAAGATTCCGGGCTGACGCAAAAGCCAGGTCCTGCTGATTTGTTGTCCAAACAGTTTCTTCGTGATTGTATTTTTAAATATTGCGATATGCCTGGCTGGGTCTCAGTCGCAACTCAACAATAATCAATTTCTCATTTGCAGCGCGCTTCCCAAATTGCGGGCCCTGCCGGCTGAATGCTATGCGATTTAAAACAACCCACAGTTTTTTTTTTAGAAGCTAATGATCCTCTGTGGCCAAATCATGCTTTCTGGTGTATCGACACGGGTAAGCTAATTAGGCTACATCATTTTGGCACTAACTTAACCTTGTGGACACGCCGCTCATGACTTTTAATGTGGCATAAACACAACCAGTCATGCTGTTTTCATCTGATGTATGATGTCTTTTTAGTCATACACCTGTATGGTTAGGAATATAGCTAGGCCTTTTATGTTTAGGTGAGGTAATATCTTTAAGTAAAATGCAACTATAGCAGATTTGAGGAAAATTTAATTTGATCCTATTTAGAAAATGTATTTCTGTTAAGAAAACATGTATTTCATAATTCCCCCGAAATATTTTTTCTGCATTAAAATGTCCTAGAGGAGGTTCCCAGTTTGACAGTGGGCGTTGACATACTGCGACACTCAAAATACCAATATTCTAAAAAGGTAGAGTTTTATTGATCTCAGTGTGTAAATGTCAGAGTAGCTTGTCATTTTGATCATTTGTGTGGTATAAAAACTATGAATGTAATGTCTCCAGTCATGTAAAATGATGTAGAATTGCAGAAAATGATTTTAGAAAATGCACTTTTTTTCTCGGACCTACAAACCCCTCAGCACCTGGTCTTCAGGACTGAGCCACGAATGTTATGAAACTATGGTGACGGCCCTGACCAACCCTGCTATCCTAATGGACTCCCCTCTTCCTCAGTGTGCCATAGAGGATGACTAGGATAGCTCCAGCTGCCAACACAGCCACAAACCCCACAATGGGAGCCCATGGAAACACTTCCAGATAAAGACAACTTCTACTCACATCAAAACATTTAACCTACAACCCTGGTGAAGGTGACCACCTACAGAGGTTGACAAGTTGAGAGTGCTTAATGCAGGGACGGACTGGGACCAGAAAACACACCGGCCCACTTTTTTCCTCAAGGCGTCTATTGTTAGGCAAATAATTATCATTTAGACTGGTCCACTAGGCGAAATATTAACCAGCCCATCTGACATTTGCCCGACCTACAATATGGCCGGTGTAGGGGTTGCGTAACTGGTGGCAGAGAAGTCAGGCGCAAGAGAGCAAAGCTGGGTAATACTCGTAGTTGTTTAATAAACAAACCAACAGGTCAAAACAACACGAGAAAATCAATTTGGTACAAACAACCAGCAAACTACCAGTATACATAACAAAGCACAAGCACTACAAACAACAATTCCGGACAAGGACATGTGGGAAACAGAGGGTTAAACACACAACATGTAATGAATGGAATTGAAACCAGGTGTGTGGGAAGACAAGACAAAACAAATGGAAAATGAAAAATGGATCGATGATGACTAGAAGACCGGTGACGCCGACCGCCGAAAACCTCCCGAACAAGGAGGGGCACCGACTTCGGCGGAAGTCGTGACAGCCGGTCTATTCTGCCTTAATTGAATGGATATCTTACCTGGTATACTGAGATGCACAAGTGCAGAGTCCAGTGGTCCGTATTGATTCTCAGCCTTACAGAAGTACTGCCTGCTGTCCTCATTGATGATGTTCAGGATGATGCAAGTCTGCCCTGATCCGGTTTCTGAGAACCCTGTCCGTTCTTCATTCTTCTTGTACCAGGTGTATTTGTCCACTGGTGGCTTGGCATCACTGCTGCAGGCCAGAGTCACTGATCTGTCCTTCATTATTTCACCAGAGGGACTGACTGACACTGAGGTGTTCTTTGGGAAGTCTGGAGGAGAAAACGATGGAGACAGTTTGTGACATCTAGATTAACACCCACAGCTCATGTTGTGGTGACATTGAGCTGTTTATGGCATGTTAATTAGTGCATGCTGACTTGGGACCTACCACTCATGAGGGGGTTACTACGAAGCAGGGTCAATGAGTTAGCCAGCAAACTTGCCTAAATATATGTTCTAACATATTTGTTTTTCTTCAAAAAAAAAAGCTTGAAATGGGCATGGTCTAATTGACTCAACAACCAAAAACACAGATTGAAGTTTAGCTTTCTTAATGAATCATAAAATCAATGGTTATTTCTGGTTGTTTATCATAGTTACCTGTAGTATACCCATTTGTTGTTTTTCAAGCTAATGCTAAGATGTAGGTCAGTAAAAAAAAACATATTTGGGTTGCTGACTCAGAATCAATAGATGATTTGCTAGTGACATAAGCAGATGAAATTCATACATTTCTAATATCTTCTCTACTCTACTCACATCCCACTACAAGGATCACTGCCGGACCAGGGGAAACCTCTCTACCGCTCACCGCACAGGAGTAGCTGCCTGCATCCTCCCTGCCTACCGGGTCTAGTTCCAGGTAGTTGGCCATAACCTTGACCTTGTTGGTGTAGTTCAAAGGCTGTTTGTCTCTGTACCAGGTGTAGGTGGGATTCTCGCTGATGAAGCAGTAGCCACAGGTCAGGACGGCCCACTCGCCGTCCACAACTGGGTCGGGTCAAATCAACATGGAGCCCTGGGTAGAGTGGGGGTCATTTTGATTTGAGTTTTGATTTGATTTCAAACAAAATAGCTTTAGTCGATCAAGTCAATCCAGCAAAATAACAGACAGTAACATAAAGCATAATAGATTCTCCCAAAACTTCCAGAAGATTCTCTTTTATTGTTTTCTTAAAATTACAGATAAAGCCAAAGTTTTTTTCAACGGTAGTCATTCGCTGTCGGATGACAGACAGCGGAGATGATTGTCAGTCAAAAAAAGCATGTGCTTTTGTCGGCCTTTGTGCAGACCTTGTGCATGTGCAACTCATTTTACAGACAAAAACGGACAATGATGGATAGATTATACGATTGTATCTGTATTCATGTGGATGAATTCATGCCGTGGCCTTACCAGTCATATTTAGCCTGACCCCTGGATTGCCCATCCACCCCCCAGGTGTCTGAATCGCTCTCTCTCAGGTCTGTGATTCTCAGCGTGGAAGAGCAGGGCATGGTCACACAAGAGCCCTTTAAGGAGCAGACTTTCCTGCGGGTGTAAGTCACACTCCCGTTGTCCTGACCCAGACACCCTGAAACATAGGTCACACATCAGAATGCTGAATTGTAATTCCATCATAAATTAACTGATACTGAAGATGGTCACACTCTATGGGATGTTAACCTCTTGTGGTTAATGTGTTATTAACTGACTAACATTCTCAACAATACAGGGAAGGTGCAGAGGAGTATTTCTGTCTAAAGCCCTTTTGTGGGGAAAAACTTATTCTGATTGGATGGGCCTGGCTCACCAGTGGATGGGCCTGGCTCCCCAGTGGGTGACCCATCGCCCTCCCAGGCTCACCAATGGCTGTACCCCTGCCCAGTCATGTGAAATCCATAGATTAGGGCCTAATGAATTTATTTAAATTGACTGATTTCCTTATATGATCTGTATCTCAGTAAAATCTTGTATGAAATTGTATCATTTTACGTATATAATTTTGCTTAGTATACTTAATGGTGAATCCTTCTGATTAGTACTTACTAATGGTGAATCTTTTTGAATTCTAGATCTTCCACTTAAGTACTCTGGAGAAGCGCTTCTCTCGCCTGTGGACACAGTGTCAACGCTGTCAGGGCTCTCTCCATGAGGATGTACTCTGCACCAGGTACACACACACAACTGGTACACAGATGTGTGTTTGAAAGTTACTATCATTAATGTGACTCTCACAGCTCCAAGTTTGTTTACAATCTAAAGATTACTTAGGTAAATAAATACATAGGTGACATTTCTGAAATAAGAGATACTCTATATTCACTTCTGAAATGGGAGATACTCTATATTCACTTCTGAAATAAGCAGTGCAGGAATCCTTTAATGCACCTGAAAGTGCACCATCTGTACCAGCAGCACACACTCGTTGGACAATTACCACACACAAACTCACTCCGAAATGAACATCATACACACGTACCCACTCTGAAATACACATAAACATATCTGTTACACACAGACACACTCTGAAATACACATCGACATATCTGTTACACACAGACCCACTCTGAAATACACATCGACATATCTGTAACACACAGACCCACTCTGAAATACACATCGACATATCTGTTACACACAGACCCACTCTGAAATACACATCGACATATCTGTTACACACAGACCCACTCTGAAATACACATCGACATATCTGTTACACACAGACCCACTCTGAAATGCACATCGACATATCTGTTACACACAGACCCACTCTGAAATACACATCGACATATCTGTTACACACAGACCCACTCTGAAATACACATCGACATATCTGTTACACACAGACCCACTCTGAAGTACACATCGACAAATCTGTTACACACAGACCCACTCTGAAATACACATCGACATATCTGTTACACACAGACCCACTCTGAAATACACATCGACATATCTGTTACACACAGACCCACTCTGAAATACACATCGACATATCTGTTACACACAGACCCACTCTGAAATACACATCGACATATCTGTTACACACAGACCCACTCTGAAATACACATCGACATATCTGTTACACACAGACCCACTCTGAAATACACATCGACATATCTGTTACACACAGACCCACTCTGAAATACACATCGACATATCTGTTACACACAGACCCACTCTGAAATACACATCGACATATCTGTTACACACAGACCCACTCTGAAATACACATCGACATATCTGTTACACACAGACCCACTCTGAAATACACATCGACATATCTGTTACACACAGACCCACTCTGAAATACACATCGACATATCTGTTACACACAGACCCACTCTGAAATACACATCGACATATCTGTTACACACAGACCCACTCTGAAATACACAGACATATCTGTAACACACTGACCCACTCTGAAATACACATCGACATATCTGTTACACACAGACCCACTCTGAAATACACATCGACAAATCTGTTACACACAGACCCACTCTGAAATACACATCAACATATCTGTTACACACAGACCCACTCTGAAATACACATCAACATATCTGTTACACACAGACCCACTCTGAAATACACATCGACATATCTGTTACACACAGACCCACTCTGAAATACACATCAACATATCTGTTACACACAGACCCACTCTGAAATACACATCTGTTACACATAAAAAAGCATGGTGAATTTATTGAATACACGTTGGGGAGTGTATCAATACACCCAGTCACTACAAAGATACAGGCGTCCTTCCTCACTCAGTTGCCAGAGAGGAAGAATAGCGCTCAGGGATTTCACCATGAAGCCACTGGTTACACTAAATCAGTTAGAGTTGAATGGTTGTGATAGGAGAAAACTGGGGATGGATCAACAACATTGTAGTTACTCCACATTTTTATTTAACCAGGTAGGCCAGTTGAAAACAAGTTCTCATTTACAACTGCATGCCTGGCCAAGATAAAGCAAAGCAGTGCGACACAAACAACAACACCGAGTTACACATGGAATAAACAAACGTACAGTCAATAACACAATAGAAAAGGCTATATACAGTGTGTGCAAATGAGGTAAGATTAGGGAGGTATGGCAATAAATAGGCCATAGTGGTGAAATAATTACAATTTAGCAATTAAACACTGGAGTGATAGATGTGCAGAAGATGAATGTGCTGGTAGAGATACTGGGGTGCAAAGGAGCAAAAATAAATAAATAACAATATGGGGATGAGGTAGTTGGGTGGGCTATGTACAGGTGCAATGATCTGTAAGCTGCTCTGACAGCTGATGCTTAAAGATAGTGAGGGAGATATGCGTCTCCAGCTTCAGTGATTTTTGCAATTCGTTCCAGTCATTGGCAGCAGAGAACTGGAAGGAAAGGCGGCCAAAGGAGGATTTGGCTTTGGGGGTGATCAGTGAAATATACCTGCTGGAGCGTGTGCTACGGGTGGGTGCTGCTATGGTGACCAGTGAGCTGAGATAAGGTGGGGCTTTACCTAGCAAAGTCTTATAAATTACCTGGAGCCATTGGGTTTGGTGACAAATATGAAGCGAGGGCCAGCCAACGAGAGCATAAAGGTCGCAGTGGTGGGTAGTATATAGGGCTTTGGTGACAAAACGGATGGCACTGTGATAGACTGCATCCAATTTGCTGAGTAGAGTGTTGGAGGCTATTTTTTAAATGACATCGCCGAAGTCAAGGATCGGTTTGGCAGCATGAGTGAAGGATGCTTTGTTGCAAAATAGGAAGATTTCATTTTGGATTGGAGATGCTTAATCTGAGTCTGGAAGGAGAGTTTACTGTCTAACCAGACACCTAGGTATTTGTAGTTGTCCACATATTCTAAGTCAGAACCGTCCAGAAAAGTGATGCTAGACGGGCGGGTTGCAGGCAGCGATCGGTTGAAGAGCATGCATTTAGTTTTACTTGCATTTAAGAGCAATTGGAGGCCACGGAAGGAGAGTTGTATGGCATCGAAGCTCGTCTGGAGTTTAGTTAACACAGTGTCCAAAGAAGGGCCAGAAGTATTCAGAATGGTGTCGTCTGCATAGAGGTGGATCAGAGAATCACTAGCAGCAAGAGCAACATCATTGATGTATACAGAGAAAAGTCAGCCCGAGAATTGAACCGTGTGGCACCCCCATAGAGACTGCCAGAGGTCCAGAAAACAGGCCCTCTGAACTCTATCTGAGAAGTAGTTGATGAACCAGGCGAGGCAGTCATTTGAGAAACCAACGCTGTTGAGTCTGCCGATAAGAATGCAGTGATTGACAGTCGAAAGCCTTGGCCAGGTCGATGAAGACGGCTGCACAGTATTGTCTTTTATCGATGGCAGTTATGATATCATTTAGGACCTTGAGCGTGGCTGAGGTGCACCCATGACCAGCTCTGAAACCAGATTGCATAGCGGAGAAGGTACGGTGGGATTCTAAATGGTCGGTGATCTGTTTGTTAACTTGGCTTTGAAGACCTTAGAAAGGCAGGGTAGGATAGATATAGGTCTGTAACAGTTTGGGGCAAGAGTGTCTCCCCCTTTGAAGAGGGGGATGACCGCGGCAGCTTTCCAGTCTTTGGGGATCTCAGACGATATGAAAAAGAGGTTGAACAGGCTAGTAATAGGGGTTGCAACAATTGCGGCGTATAATTTTAGAAAGAGAGGTTCCAGATTGTCTAGCCCAGCTGATATGTAGGGGTCCAGATTTTGCAGCTCTTTCAGAACATCAGCTATCTGGATTTGGGTGAAGGAGAAATGGGGGAGTCTTGGGCAAGTTGCTGTGGGGGGTGCAGAGCTGTTGACCGGGGTAGGTGTAGCCAGGTGGAAAGCATGGCCAGCCGTAGAAAAATGCTTATTGAAATTCTCAATTATCGTGGATTTATCAGTGGTGACAGTGTTTCGTAGCCTCAGTGCAATGGGCACCTGAAGGAAGTGCTCTTATTCTCCATGGACTTTACAGTATCCCAGAACCTTTTGCAGTTTGTGCTACAGTATGCAAATTTCTGTTTGAAAAAGCACATTACTAACCTAAATGACAAAGTTAAGAAGGAATCCTGTACAGAATAAAAAATATTCCAAAACATGCATCCTGTTTGCAGTAAGGCTCTAAAGTAAAACTGCTAAAAATGTGGCAAAGAAATAATGTATGTCCTGAATACAAAGTGTTATGTTTGGAGAAAATCCAACACATCACGGAGTACCACTCTACACATTTAAGCATGGTTGTGGCTGCATCAAAGACTAGGGAGTTTTTAGGATAAAAAGACACGGAATAGAAATAAGCACAGGCAAAATCCAAGAGGAAAACCTGGTTCAGTCTGCTTTCAAACACACTGGGAGACAAACTCACATTTCAGCAGGATAACCTTAAACACAAAGCCAAATATACACTGGAGTTTCTTACCAAGATGACATTGAATGTCCCTGAGTGGCCTAGTAACAGTTTTGACTTAAACCAGCTTGAAAATCTATGGCAAGACCTGAAAATGGCTGTCTAGCAATGATAAACAACCAACTTGACAGAGCTTGAAGAATTTTTAAAAGAATAATGTGCAAATATTTTACAATCCAGGTGAGCAAGCTCTTAGAGAGACTTAGAGAGACAGCTGTAATCACTGTGATTCTAATATGTATTGACTGACTCAGTTGCATATCACCACTCTTAAATATCAAATCAAATTTGATTGGTCACATACAGATATTTAGCAGATGTTATTGCAGGAGTAGCGAAATGCTTGTGTTCCTACCTCCAACAGTGCACACACATCTAAAAGTAAAGAGAATGGAATTAAGAAATATATAAATATAAGGATGAGCAGCACAGGTGAAACAACTCCAAACCCCTGTAACACAGTTCAACCTTCCAGTAACCAAGCTGTCAGAGCAGCAGTCCCTTAAAAAGCATGAGCTGACGCACACCCAAAACATTTTGATAGAGGGTAAACTGTATAAAAATAAAGTTGTACACTCTATATAAGTTATTACATTTTGTGGAGCATATCTATTGCGAAAATAGCAAAATAGTCCGATAACAAAGATCCACCACCATATTTTACAGTAGGTAACCTTTTTAAAAAAGGCTCAGTATCCTTATCCTTGCAAGGTGAGATACTGAAAGGTATGTAAAATGGGAGAAACATTTTTATTACTTAAAAACCAGGAGAAGCTGGTGTCTCGCTTTGGATGGTGAGAGCCAGACCCAACAGACTCCATATTCACCGGCTCCCCTCTCTCCTCTCTCGCTCCCCACTCCCTCTCTCTCACTCTTGGAAAGGATTTGTACTGTAGTGTCTTGTAAGAATTATAAATATTCCACTATTTTCTTGAAATATTGTGTCATTGTATGTCTTCAGTTTTAGAAGACCTCAGTTGCATTGAACCAAAAGTATGGTGGTGGATGTTGTAATGCGTTTCCGATAACCAATGCAAAGCAGAAGGTACTTCTTTTTCTATACACTTCTAATAGGCTACATTTCATGGTTCCAATGCTATGTGTTAATATACACTAGGGCCTGTATTTATGAAGCATCTCAGTAGGAGTTCTGGTGTAGGATAAATTACCAGAATGTTGGCATCATTTAAGAATTATATGTAATCTATCACAAGGCAGCTAGTGGCCCTTTTGGGTACTTCAGATGATCACAGGTGTCTAATTATCTCTGGCCCTCTGTGGCCTCATCACATGTCAAATATGAAATTGTAAGTATTTTTGGTCAATATTTTATAATTTAAGATGTCATTTTTGATTAGACACTTTTTGAATTAGGCCATTTTCTCTTGAACCAGGTGGTCCATCTACTAGAAACTCATGGACCATATGTACATAGTACTTCAGTCTCCCATGTTTTTTCACTGGCAGCTGTAAGCAGCTGTATTGTTCTGTTATTACAGGAAAGCTGCACACGACTCTTTCACTTGAGGATCTTACCTAGTTGTTTTCTGACCTCGTGTTTCTATTTTGTAGCTTTGGCAAGTACTACAGAGCCTCCAGAAAGTATTCACACCCCTTGACTTTTTCTACATGTTGTGTTACAGCCTACATTTAAAATGGATTAAATTGAGTTTGTCACTGGTCTACACCAGTGACATACCCAATATCAAAGTGGAATAATGTTTTTTGAAATATTTCTAAATAAACACTAGAACCGTTAAAGCACTAATTTTGACTGCGCATTAATTGTATCAATTTATTCCTCTGCCATTTTTCATGCCCTTGTCACGTGCAGCTAGAAGTGGTGGGTGTGGAGTCAGACGCAGAGAGCACGGTGTAGGGAAAAATGTTCCTCTTTAATGCGGCGTGTGAATAAAACGCCCAACACACAGCAGGCGCACAAATAACAAGGCGCTCACACAGGACGAGGGAACAATGACGACATGCACGAACGTCCACCAAAGAAACAGAGAAACAAGCCTGCACAAAAAGAGGCGGGCTTGACCGGCTTAAATAGCCCTGGAATTACAAACACAAAACAGGTGCAAACAATAAGAACAATCAACAGAAAGGAAAGGTGGATCGGCGCCTAGAGTCCAGAATGGAGCGGACTGTGTATGCCAGGGACCCCCTCGATGTCCAAAGGAGGGGGGCCTCCGGCACCTCACCTTCCTGCAGGGGACCAGCTACCACCGGCCTGAGGAGAGACACATGAAACGAGGGGTTAATGCGGTAGTAAGATGGAAGCTGTAGCCTATAACACACCTCGTTTATCCTCCTCAGGACTTTAAATGGCCCCACATACTGCGGCCCCAGCTTCCGGCAGGGCAAGCGGAGGGGCAGGTTCCGGGTCGAGAGCCAGACCCGGTCCCCCGGTGCAAACATGGGGGCCTCACTGCGGTGATGGTCAGCGCTCCTCTTCTGTAGCCCACCAGCCTGTTTTAATGATTCCTGGACGGCTCTCCAGGTCTCCTTTGAGCGCTGCACCCACTCCTCCACCGCAGGAGCTTCAGTCTGGCTCTGATGGAACGGTGCCAGGACCGGCTGGTAGCCCAACACGCACTGAAATGGTGACATGTTGGTAGAGGAGTGACGGAGTGAGTTCTGCGCCACCTCCGCCCATGGGACGTACCTCGCCCACTCACCGGGCCGGTCCTGGCAATACGACCGCAGAAACCTACCCACCTCCTGGTTCACTCTCTCCACCTGCCCATTACTCTCAGGGTGAAAACCTGAGGTCAGGCTGATCGAGACCCCCAGACGCTCCATAAACGCCCTCCACACTCGGGACGTGAACTGGGGGGCCCCGATCAGAAACGATGTCCTCAGGCACCCCGTAGTGCCGGAAAACGTGGGTAAACAGGGCCTCCGCAGTCTGTAGGGCCGTTGGGAGACCGGGCAACGGGATAAGACGACAGGACTTAGAGAACCGATCCACAACGACCAGGATCGTGGTGTTCCCCTGGGACGGAGGAAGGTCAGTGAGGAAATCCACCGACAGGTGAGACCACGGCCGTTGTGGAACGGGGAGGGGCTGTAACTTCCCTCTAGGCAGGTGTCTAGGAGCCTTACTCTGAGCGCACACCGAACAGGAGGAGACATAAAACCTCACGTCCTTAGCTAACGTGGGCCACCAGTATTTCCCCCTAAGACCCCGCACTGTCCTCTCAATTCCCGGATGACCCGAAGAGGGTAGCGTATGAGCCCACCGAATCAATTGGTCACGAACACCAAGCGGCACGTACTGGCGACCTGCAGGACACTGAGGAGGCGCAGGTTCCAACCGCAGTGCCCGCTCGATGTCCGCGTCAACCTCCCATACCACCGGTGCTACCAGACATGACGGAGGAAGGATGGGAGTAGGCTCAACGACCCGCTCCTCGGTGTCATAGAGACGGGACAGCGCGTCGGCCTTAGTATTCTGGGAACCTGGCCTATAGGAGATCTTGAACTGAAAGCGGGTAAAAAACATGGCCCACCTAGTCTGCCGCGGGTTCAGTCTCCTCGCTGCCCGGATATACTCCAGATTACGGTGGTCAAGTCCAGATGAGAAAAGGATGCTTAGCCCCCTCAAGCCAATGTCTCTGACCACAGCTAACAACTCCCGGTCCCCCACGTCATAGTTACGCTCCGCCGGACCGAGCTTCCTTGAAAAAAAAGCGCAGGGACGGAGTTTCGGTGGCTTGCCCGAGCGATGGGATAGCACGGCTCCAACACCAGCCTCAGACGCGTCCACCTCCACTATGAACACCAAAGAGGGGTCCGGATGAGCCAGCAAGGGAGCGTTAGTGAACAGCTCTTTCAAACGACTGAAAGCTCTATCCGCCTCTGCCGACCATCGCAAACGAGCCGGCCCCCCCTTCAGCAGTGAGGTAATGGGAGCAGCCACCTGGCCAAAACCCCAGATAAACCTCCGGTAGTAATTGGCAAACCCTAAAAACCGCTGCACCTCCTTTACCGTGGTCGGAGTCGGACAATTACGCACGGCTCTAATGCGGTCACACTCCATCACCACCCCAGAGGTGGAAATGTGATACCCCATGAAGGAAACCGCTTGTTTGGAAAACACATATTTCTCCGCCTTGACGTACAGGTCATGCTCCAGCAGTCGCCCAAGTACCTTGCGCAGAGACACATGCGTGGCGCGTGTGGCGGAATAGATCAATATATCATCTATATACACCACCACACCCTGCCCGTGCAGGTCCCTGAGAATCTCGTCCACGAAAGATTGAAAGACGGCTGGAGCATTCTTCAACCCATACGGCATGACGAGGTACTCATAATTGCCAGATGTAGTACTAAAAGCTGTCAACCACTCATCTCCCTCCCGGATACGCACCAGAGTATATGCGCTCCTGAGGTCCAGTTTTGTGAAGAAACGCGCACCGTGAAATGATTCAACCGCCGTAGCAATGAGAGGTAGCGGGTAACTAAATCCCACTGTGATGGCATTTAGACCTCTATAATCAATGCACGGCCGCAGACCTCCCTCCTTCTTCTTCACAAAAAAGAAACTCTAGGAGACGGGTGATATGGAGGGCCGAATGTACCCCTGTCCCAGAGATTCAGTGATATAGGTCTCCATAGCCACTGTCTCCTCCTGTGACAATGGGTACACGTGACTCCTGGGAAGTGTAGCGTTTACCTGGAGGTTTATCGCGCAATCCCCTCGTCGATGAGGTGGTAATTTGGTCGCCCTCTTTTTACAGAAGGCGATAGCCAAATCGGCATATTCAGAGGGAATGCGCACAGTGGAAACCTGGTCTGGACTCTCCACCGTTGTGGCACCGATGGAAACTCCTTCACACCTACCTGAACACTCCTCTGACCACCCCTGGAGAGCCCCCTGTTTCCAAGAAATCATAGGGTTGTGCTTGGCCAGCCAGGGAATCCCCAGCACCACTGGAAACGCAGGTGCATCAATGAGGTATAGACTAATCCACTCCCCATGACCCCCCCTGCGTTACCATGTCCAGTGGAACCGTGGCCTCCCTGACCAGCCCTGACCCTAATGGTCGACTATCTAGGGAGTGCACGGGGAAGGGTTGCTCTATCGTCACTAGCGGAATACCTAGTCTCGAGGCGAGTCCGCGATCAATAAAGCCATCACCTAGAGAGAAATGATCCTGGATACGAGCCCCCCTAAGCAAGCTGGTCCTGGGGCTCTGTTCACAAACAGAATAAAATAGCATAAATAGGAAAGTATACCAGTTTCATTTGAGGACCAGGATGTTGACAGCTGTGCCATACAGATTGCAAAATAGTTGGGAAGAGATTTTTGATGTACCAATTCCATGGTCAGGGTGTATGAGTTTATGTATAAAACAACGCAAGATTCAAGACTTTGTGATTTTCAGCTAAAATTATTATATAGAATTCTTGCCACCAACAAAATGTTGAATATTTGGGGAATAAAATCGAAGCTCTGCAGATTGTTGTGAGGATACACAATCAATAGAACATTTATTTTGGTATTGCCCTCCGGTAGCCTGTTTCTGGTCTCAGGTACAGGAATGGCTGAAAATGCATAGCATTGATCTAAAATTGACCCTAGAAATAGTACTGTTAGGAGATCTGGAGAGAATGGGTCAGTCAATTACTAATACTCTTAGTAAAAGTATTTATCTGTGGATTCTATTCGATGGATTGAAATTGTACATTAAACATCACAGCATAGTTGAAAAATATATATGTTGCGTAGAAATCCGAAGAGCGTGGCCAGCAGAGAAAGGTGGGATGGGCTAAGGGAAGCTGAGGGTTGGGATGTGGAGTTGCTGTGCGTGAGATAGAATGATGATTATAGATAAGTAAAAAAATGCCGGTTTGCCTGAGGCTAATGTCATGCAGGTGTTTGTAGACATGCATATACACACACTCTCATTCAAATAAACACATACAAGAACACACACATACATGAATAGTGCCAGACATGGAACAAACATATACAGTTGGCATTGCTGTTCTGATTTTAGTTGTCCTTGATGTACTTTGTTTTTTTGTTTGTTTTTTGCATTGTTGTTTTCATCAGTCTCTTTTTTCTCTTTAGTTAATTTTCTTAGTTGTTGGTGCATTTGGGGTAGTTCGGACTGGAATTAATTGTATATAAAAAAATATATATATATATATTATTGGGGGGGTACTGTGGGAGTCTCGAATAGTTGAGGGACAGCTATAGGGGAACTGTGGGGGGGATCTTGGAGGGTTCAGGTTCACATTTTTTGGCCTGGTGGGAGATCTGTCAACGTGCCCTTGAGCAGGGCATTGACCCTGGATGCTTCTGTGTGTCGCTCTGAATGGGAGTCTGTTGGATGACTGGTGTGTATGTGACCATGTGTATGTGACCAATAAACTTTGATTTGATTTGAGAAAGGCCGCCGAAGGCAGACCGGGATCTCAAGAGAAGACAGGCTATGTGCACTGCCCACAAAATGAGGTGGAAACTGAGCAGCACTTCCTAACCTCCTGCCAAATGTATAACAATAGAGACATATATTTCCCCTCAGATTACACAGAATCAAATCATTCTAAAACAAATCCAATTTTGATAAACTCCCATATCTATTGGGTGAAATACCAGTGTGTCATCACAGTAGCAAGATTTGTGAATTGTTGCCACAAGAAAAGGGCAACCAGTGAAGAACAAACACCATTGTAAATACAACCTGTGTTTTTTTATTTTCCCTTTTGTACTTCAACTATTTGCACATCATTACAACACTGCAGATACATATGACATATTTTGAAACTTTCGTGAGTGTAATGTTTACTGTTCATTTTCATTGTTTATTTCACTTGTATCTATTTCACTTGCTTTGGCATTGTAAACATATGTTTCCCTTAACCTTTAAGAGAAAGAGAGAGACCCTTAAATTTAGATGTTTCAATGACAACTTCTCTTTTACACACACGCACGCACACTGTTGAAGCTCTCTCCTGCGCTGCTGATGCTTTATCAGTCTGCAATGTTGTGTTTATTTAACTAGACAAGTCAGTTAACAACGAATTCTTATTTGCAATGACGGCCTAGCAACAACTGACATGTTCAGAACGACAGATGTTTTTTACCTTGGCAGCTCAGGAATTCGATCCACCAACCTTTCGGTCCTGGCCCTACACTCTAACCACTAGGCTTCCTGCCGCCCCAATACTTTTTCCTCACATCCATTTATAGACAGTGGAAGAGTTAAACTGTTACCTTTGTTCGAAAACTGCAAAAATGTTGAAGTTGAGGTCACGTCCTACTGTAGAGTTGATCGCTGGGGCAATTACCATGCTTCCATCCTGCGCTGTGAAGGTAGACTGGGGATTGTAGGTTGGTCTGTGCAGGGGGAGAGAGACAGAGGGAGATAGAGGTAACCCTGTGTCCTCACCCTGGTTCTAAAATACAAGACAAAACTCTGACCTCAAACATTTAATCGAAGTCGGTCTCACCTTTGTTGACAGGACATTTCTCCATCAATGAGACTGTTGGAGAACGTGGTTGTGTCCCCATCTTCTCTCCTCCCTTTGAAACAAATGCACCCCATCTCTTTCTCTCAAGTCTCAATCTATGGAACATGAGTGAACTCATGAGAACATATTAGGGTCCCACTTTAAACAAAGGCTTTATATAGCGTGCCATTCCAGTTTGATAAATTGTCAAGTACACTTTACTTTGTTCCACCAGAAATAGTAGGTTCAACAAAGATTTACCCCAGATGTTACTAAACTAATCTATTGTAATTATTAAGGGAAGATCCTTACCTTCTATGATAAATTGACTGTAGTGTGAAAGACTGTTGAGGGTGTGACCGTGGAGGAAGTAGAGTAAAGATAAACCCTGAACAATCCTTCCCCCCTGAAAGGCACATCACCGTTGCGCAACAAAAAAAAGCTTGTTTTTTTCGGCCATTCTAATTAAAAAAGTATATACACATTAGTAGGCCAGATTAAATTGAGAATATATAGCGTGACAATATTCTAAAATGCATGTCAAAATGTGAATTCGAGACTGCACAACATTCGTCGCATCATGCAGCCTTACTGTATTAGACCTCAAAACATGTAGGCAAACATTTCCATCACAACTAAAGTTGCATACGTAACTCTAAATGAAGCATATAGGAGGACATATTTCTTTGTTAACCGCTCAACACAGAATAGCTGCATGTGCCCACTCACTTAAATCGTTTGGGGAAATATATAATTTCTATTTAAGTTAGCTATGTTCAATTGTATTGTTTTTACTATAAAATAATACCACATATTATAAGCAAATATTGCCTGCTAAATGAACTAGTGTAGCCCACAGCCATATGGCATAGCCAGATCAGGGCCTAACATAAGGACAACTGTCACGTCCAGGCCTGAAATGACAGGCTGGCGTGTTTTTGCTTTGGTTTTGGTGTAGGGTTTTTATGTTCTAGGGGTTGTATTTCTATGTTGGGGTAATGGTTCCCAATTAGAGGCAGCTGTGTGTCGTTGTCTCTAATTGGGAACCATATATATATTTGGGGTTTTCATTTAGGTTTTGTGGGTAATTGTTTGAGCATAGCTTGTTTGTGTGGTCGACTTCACGGTCTTCGTTACGTTTACCGTTTGTTGTTTTACCCAGTTACGTGAGTTTCGTTTTTGTATAATAAACATGTATACTGGATGCCTCGCTGCGCCTTGGTCTGTCCCTTATGAAGATCTTGACAGAATCACCCACCATAAAAGGACCAAGCAGCGAGAGACCCGGGAGTCCTGGACTTGGGTGGAAATATTAGCTGGGAAGGGACCTTGGGGGAAGACAGAGGATTATCGTCACCCCAGAGAGGAAAAGGCGGCGAAAAAGGAGCAGCGCAGGTGTGCGAAGACTGAGCGTGGGAGCTACGAGGATATATATGGAGCATGCGATCCAGAGCGAGAAAAGTTTATTGGAACTCGCCTGGCACGGAAGCCCGAAAGACAGCCGGTTCAGGAGGGACTCAGGAGGGACTCCTGAGCCAACTCCTCGTGCTTTGTGGAGAGAGCGTTGGGGAGAGCGGCGCACGGAGAGGACACCGTGTTATGCGGTTTTGCGCACGGTTTCTCCTGTGCGCATTCACAGCCCGGTGCGGGAGATTCCGGCGCCACTCGTCTGTCAGGCTACATTGAGTGTGCAGCCTGGTAGAGTGGTGCCGGCTCAGCGCTCCTGGTCTCCGGTACGCCTCCTTGGACCAGGATATCCTGCACCGGTTCTGCGTGCAGTGTCTCCGGTACGTGTCCACAGCCCAGTGCGAGAGATCCCAGCGCCACTCGTCTGTCAGGCCAAGGTTAGTGTGCTACCTGGTAGAGTGGTGCCAGCTCTGCGCGCCAGGTCTCCAGTGCGTCTCCTAGGACCAAGATATCCTGCACCGGTCCTACGGGCAGAATCTCCCAGTACGTCCTGCCCCTGTTCCACGCTCCAGGATCCCTGTTCCACGCTCCAGGATCCCTGTTCCACGCTCCAGGATCCCTGTTCCACGCTCCAGGATCCCTGTTCCACGCTCCAGGATCCCTGTTCCACGCTCCAGGATTCCTGTGCCCGGCGTGGACTCAGCACGGCCGGTTCCCGCTCCCCGCACCAGAGTGCGCGTCACGAGCCCCAGCCCGGCGCCGCCAGTGAGGGTCCCCAGCCCGGCGCCGCCAGTGAGGGTCCCCAGCCCGGCGCCGCCAGTGAGGGTCCCCAGCCCTGCAAATGGCCCAGGGCCTCCGGTGTGTGACTTCGGGCCAGCACCGGAGCCGCCACCTGGGACAGAGAAACCCACCCGAAGACCTCCCCCCATGGACTTTTGGGTGGCGCGGTCGGAGTCCGCGCCTTTGGGGGGGGGGGTACTGTCACGTCCAGGCCTGAAATGACAGGCTGGCGTGTTTCTGTTTTGGTGTAGGGTTTTTATGTTCTAGGGGTTGTATTTCTATGTTGGGGTAATGGTTCCCAATTAGAGGCAGCTGTGTGTCGTTGTCTCTAATTGGGAACCATATATATATTTGGGGTTTCATTTAGGTTGTGTGGGTGATTGTTTGAGCATAGCTTGTTTGTGTTTAGTGTGTTCGACTTCACGATCTTCGTTACGTTTACCTTTTGTTGTTTTACCCAGTTACGTGAGTTTCGTTTTTATATAATAAACATGTATACTGGATGCCTCGCTGCGCCTTGGTCTGTCCGTTATGAAGATCGTGACACAATTCAGAATGATATTCTGTTCTGAAATAGGCTACATTTTCTTCATATCATAATGTTTCTTTAGACCTGCCTAAAATAAGTAAAAGATCGATTGTGAGCTATATCAAATGGATTAGTCTTTTTAAAATGTAGATATTCCAAATGTCTGCATCAGTGGCTTGTAAGATATGTGTTGAAGCCAGGAGACGCTAAATGTTAATTAACTGTCAGTTAAAACATTTTACAAATTGACTGGAAACCGGGAGGTATACGCTCCAAATTGCGTTGTGGTTTGAGGAGAACACATACATTTTGTCAAGGCGGAGATGAGTGACGGAGACAATCACGGACAAGGCGGAGATGAGTGGCGGAGACCGAGGCACGGGTGGACAACAGTGGACGCATCAAATCAGGCTACAAGTGTAAACCAAATGACAATCGCAGAATGTCATTACAGTACACGAAGGTGTTTTGTAACAGATGCCTATTTCAATTCATCTTTCAATTCATCTTTACTCTACTTCCTCCACGGTCACACCCTCACACTACAGTCAATTTAGCATAGAAGGTAAGGGTATTCCCTTAATTACAATAGATTCGTTTTGGAGTAACATCTGGGGTAAATCTTTGTTGAACCTACTATTTCTGGTGGAACAAAGTAAAGTGTACTTGACAATTTATCAAACTGGAATGGCACGCTATATAAAGCCTTTGTTTAAAGTGGGACCCTAATATGTTCTCATGAGTTCACTCATGTTCCATAGATTGAGACTTGAGAGAAAGAGATGGGGTGCATTTGTTTCAAAGGGAGGAGAGAAGATGGGGACACAACCACGTTCTCCAACAGTCTCATTGATGGAGAAATGTCCTGTCAACAAAGGTGAGACCGACTTCGATTAAATGTTTGAGGTCAGAGTTTTGTCTTGTATTTTAGAACCAGGGTGAGGACACAGGGTTACCTCTCTCTCCCCCTGCACAGACCAACCTACAATCCCCAGTCTACCATCACAGCGCAGGGTGGAAACATTGCAATTGCCCCAAAGATCAACTCCACAGTAGGACGTGACCTCAACTTCAACATTTTTGCAGTTTTCGAACAAAGGTAACAGTTTAACTCTTCCACTGTCTATAAATGGATGTGAGGAAAAAGTATTGGGGCGGCAGGAAGCCTAGTGGTTAGAGTGTAGGGCCAGGACCGAAAGGTTGGTGGATCGAATTCCTGAGTTGACAAGGTAAAAAACATCTGTCGTTCTGAACATGTCAATTGTTCCGAGGTCGTCATTGCAAATAAGAATTTGTTCTTAACTGGGGTTTGGACGCTGCAATTATTTTGTGAGTGGACGAATGTGCGCCGTTAGCCCACAAGAGAGTCTTCGCTAAGTGATTGTTTGACAACCAGATGATCTTAACTGTGATGCGACATTAAATTGCATAAGGGGCGTGTCAATAAGGTTAAGCTTTCCCTTAAGTAAATTGAATTAAATTGCCAAAGTTATATAGCCTAATTAGCTTACTCGTCTCGATACATAAATAATTTAAGTCATTCAAAATGTACTACACCAGAAAGCATGATTTGATCGCAAAGGCTCATTCGCTTCTTCAGCCGGCAGCGCCCGCAATTTGGGAAGCGTGCTGTAAATAACAAATATATGAGTGTTGAGTTGCGGCTGTCAGTGAAAAGCAGAGAGACCCAGCCAGGTGTAACAGTACTCTTCTTGCGTTGTGTACAATCAATCATCGCCACGAACTCCATCTTGTAGCACCAGTCAGGGAGATTTATTCTGATAGAAACAGCATAAATTGCACGTCATGCAATGCACGGCTCACCATCCAACTCTGCATTCACGCACTGTACAAAATATACGAACCCCCCACCAGAGTCAGTAAGTTGCTAGTATTAGATGGAATTCTCTACTACAAAATGCACAACAAATATGGACCAAAAAACGCTGCTTTCTTCTGTGTGGTGTTCTAATAACATTTACAAACAAATTGATATAAATTGTACATTCAAATCATCACTTGGGAGTATAAAAATCACTTTGACGTACAGTGCTTTACAACCAACAACTTAGCGCTGGTTTGGTGTTTGTTCACTGGAACGATTCTAACTGAAACATCGTCCCTCGTAAGCAAGCTATGCAAACCAGCCAATAAGATGGCATGTTGAGTAGGTGAAGGCAAGACTGTTTGGACAACAAATGTCTATTGCTGTAGCATGGACATCACCAGGACCTGGCATTCGGGGCTTTAGCCCGGAATCTTTTTCGTTCTACAATGGTGTAAAAAAAAAGGAAAAAAGTTAGTTCATAGAGCGGTGGTTGCATGAAACTCCCGAAGTCTTCCAACTGTTATAATTAGGAGTGTGGTGCTGCGGGTGCACAGCAGAGCGACGCTCCGCCACTTCCCAGAACCGTGGTATGTCTCGCAAGATCACTTCATGATTAATTAGTAATCTACATAACAAACCGAATATAACAGCATGATAATGTCAAGCTACTGTTATACCAAAAACACAATGCCATTTCTTATGAAAATGTTGGGTGATTGTGCTGAAATGTTTGATTGTAATTTCTCATGCGGTGGCTGTTTAATCACACTGAGAGCAGATGGAGTTAGTTAGTCTGGTTAGCCACCCTTATTTACATAAATCAAAATGATCGAAATGCATATTACCATGAAACTGATTGGAATCAAATGGGTGGCGTCATGCAGCATGGACGTTATACCTGTAAAACGTGAATAATTATCTTTCGGGATTTACAGTGATGACCTAATTTATAATAAAGTAGGCCTAATTTGGTGTTTTAGGATTTTAAAAAATATAACATTTTTCCTTTATCAACTTACAGTATAGGCAATCGTGCAAGTTGGATGATGCATTGTATGTAGCCTACATTCTACAATTATTTCACACAAGAGGCTTCATGTTGGTATCAACTTTAATTCAGAAATTATAGCTTAAAAATAATTTTAAAACGATGATGCTCCGGTAGGATATCTAAAAAAAAAATACCACAATAACTGGTTGTAATAAATGTAATGTAAAGCAATTGCGGAGTCCCATCGGAGACCTTCAACAAGCAATTACCACTCGCGGTTCTAGCTATAAATGCAGATGATGCGCACAGTGCAACAATATGACTAAGTGTGAATATTTCTGCCACCCACATACAGGAAAACGGTTCCAAATAAATGACATTGTTACCTGCTCCACCATCCATGTTATCTACATGATTAAATGTCCATGTCGGCTGTGCTATGTAGGTAAAACCTCTCGTTCTCTCAAACAGAGAATCAGTGAACATGAAGGTCCCAATCAGGAGAAACGACAGGATTATCCAGTCGCAGTACATTTAATGACCAAAAACATGACATTTCTACCTTTTAGATTTTGTGGCATAGAGAAATTTAAGATATTAGACAGGGGAGGTGATGTAAATGATAAAGAGATTGTTTTGAAATTGTCACCCTCCAGACATCATTCCCAAAAGGTCTTAATGATGAAATGCCCATGCATGCTATGTTGTAAATGTGAACATGCACTATTGCCACCACGCCAGCCTACTCTGACGTTTATTGCACCGTACCCAATGATTTATGAAAACTTATTTGACAAGTCTTTGTCCTCATGGTGGTATAACAGACCTGTTTAATACGTGTTATGTACACATTTATTAGAATACATATGAAATTCACATTGTTATACAGTGGTGCAAAGTACTTAAGTAAAAATACTTTAAAATGTGTACTTAAGTAGTTTTTTTCGGGTTTCTGTACTTGACAACTTTTACACTCCTAATGAAAATAATTACTTTTAACTCCAAACATTTTCCCTGGCTGGAAAAGTGTCCAATTCACGCGCTTATCAAGAGAATATCCCTGGTCATCACTACTGCCTCTGACCTGGCAGACTAATGCTTCATTTGTAAATTATGTCCGAGTGTTGGAGAATGTTGGTACTTAAGTATATTTTAGCAATTGCATTTACTTTTGATACTTCAGTATTTTTAAAACCGAATACTTTTTTTTTTAGACTTGTACTCGTGTAGTATTTTACTGGGTGACTCACTTTTACTTGAGTAATTTTCTATTAAAAAGGTATATTTTACTTTTACTCAAGTATGACAAATGTGATAGTTTTTCCACCACTGTTGTTATATTTGGTAACACTTGCTTATTTTCCCTCGACTCCAACCCCGTTCGATACATTGAACGGATATGGGTGGAGCAATGTCTACATAAGGGTGCAAATTAAAAACATTCACAAAAGCTCTGACGAATGCTTAATAAAGAGCAGCGATACTAGCCAGAGCAGTGTGCAGGTTTCTTAATTTTTCTCTCATGTTATTCTGTTACCATGTACCTGCAACAAAGATAACTCCGATGTGCGATTGCCTTTTGTGTTGTGTTACAGAGGACATTTTAAATGGATAAAATTTAGATGGGGTATCATGTGTAGGCCAGTGACAAACACATGATACCCCATAATATCAAAGTGGAATAATGTTTTTCGAAATATTTACAAAATAATTAACACTAGAACTGCTAAAGCAGCCATTGTGGCTGCTTATGGATTGTATTTATTTATTACTCTGACATTTTTTTAAGTCATGCTCCACTCTGTCCTTGACATTTCCTAAAAATAAGTCTATACAACACACTGTCTGTGTTAGAATCTTAATATCACTAACAGAACTGGAGTTATAGCCAGTTTTAGGAGGGCATGTCATTTGTCTGAATGGTTTTCCCCTCACCAGGCGACAAAAGAATGCATGGAAAGAAAAACGTTTTTTTTTGTGTCACACAATTTTAAGGATTAAACAGGTTTTAAATCAATTTATTTGAATGTATATTTTCTCCCCTTGACGTAATAATACGAACAGAATTGGCAGATTGTTTATTAACAGCTGCATGCCTGGTTAAATAAGAGGAAGAGGCTTTCAACCACAACACAGGAAACGACGGGGAGGAGAATGTTTCCTCCCAGCGCTGCTGATGGCTTGTTAGGTGTGGTCGTGCAGGAGGGTGCTGCAGTACCCTCAGAACCCTTATATCCCACACTATGGGCCTTACCCTTGTTATGTGGCACTGCATGGTGCAGCCTTAGAGTCCTCTGGATATTGAACAAAAGATAACACTTATGACTAAAATACATGACATTCTCCTACAGTTCTGAAGGTGACTTGAGGAATCCTGGCATAAATACAGTATGACTACAATAATGCACCAGCTGGTAATTTTTCCTCACAGCATGTATAGAAAGTGGAAGAGTTATAGCTTTTACCTTTGTTCTGAGACATGTTGATGTCACCTCTAACTGTGGAGTTGATCTTTGGGGCAATTACAATGTTTCCACCCTGCGCTGTGATGGTAGACTGGGGATTGTAGGTTGGTCTGTGCAGGGGGAGAGAGACAGAGGGAGATAGAGGTAACCCTGTGTCCTCACCCTGGTACTACAACACAAGGCAAACCTCTGACCTCACAAAATAAAGGAGAGCCGCACACTCCTGTCTTCATCAGGGTATAATGACAAACACTGCAGAGTGACTAGTTTATATAGCGTCAAAGGACACACACAGGTGTCTGGCCGGTTGTGGACTGATATCATTGGTTAATTCTCATATATTAAAATAGCATACAAAAAAACATAAATGGATAGCGTACGATCATATATACAATTTGGCTACATAAGCTTACAAACATTTCCAATAGCTAATCACAAGAATGGCTTCAGATCGAAGTCTACGTTGAGACCCAAGCGAGTCTTTAAATGAAAGATCCAGGCAGCCTCTCGTTTTAACAATAAATTGTCGAGGCCAATATTGTCGAGGCCAATATAACGTAAAGACAAAATCGAGTAGTTTGCTTCCAAAAAGTGGGCCGCAACTGGGTAAGTCGAGTTTTTGCACCTAATGGTGTTACGATGCTCCGAGATTCGTACTTTTAATTCGTTTTAACTACATAATTTTTACCACAAGGACAAGTTCTAAGATAAATAACTGCCTTAGTGGAGAACGTAATAACACCTTTGATTGGGATCTGTTTCCCTGTTTGGGGGTGTTTGAAGGATCTACATTTATAAGTGCCATTGCATTGAGCACAGCCATTACACTTGTAGTTTCCATCCAGTAAGGGCGCAAACACACGTTCTGCAGGGATATCTTGGGGTGGTAAATCCGAGTTTACCAATTGATCTCTGAGGTTTCTCCTCCGCTAGAAAACGACCAGGGGAAGGTCCGAAACACATTACCTATACTATCATCGGATCTTAGAATGTGCCAATGTTTGTGAACAATTCCCTTAATTTGTTCAGAGCGCTTTGAATAGCGGGTAGTTAGAACGCAAGAATGCTTCTTTTTGCGAGACTGACCTTGAAAAAGGCCATGTCTCGTTTTGTTTAGAATTTTCTTAATGGCAGTATTAATCTGACCATTATTGTACCCCCTTTCCTTGAATTTTCTTGTGGCGTCTCAGCCATATTTCTGTTGAAATTTGATTGTTTTTTACAAATTCTTCTGATTCGACAGAATTGGCTGTAGGTCAAACTGTTTTTCAAGATGAAGTGGGTGACAACTATCAGCCCTCAACAAACTGTTACGATCAGTAGGTTTCCTCTAAAGATCAGTGTATAGAACATTATCTTCACACAAGACCAGAAGATCAAGAAAAGTGATTTGACGCCTATCAGATTGCATTGTAAATCTCAAATGTTCAGAACAGGAGTTAAGAAAAGCATAAAACGCCTGGAGCTGTTTTACATCACCCCTCCATAGAACAAAAATATCATCAATATACCGTTTCCAAATAATGATGTTAGGCAAGTGTCACGTCCAGGTCAGAGTTTTAGGCTGGCGTGTTTAGGTTTCGTTTTGGTGAAGGGTTTTTTGAGTTCTGTTTATTGTTTTGCCCAGTTACGTGAGTTACGTTATTCAATAAAAAGCATGTATACTGGATGCCTCGCTGCGCCTTGGTCTGTCCCGCATGAAGATCGTGACAGCAAGAAAACATTTTTGAGAGGATTGAAAATAGACTGTTTCTCCATGTAACCCACATACAAATTAGCATAGTTAGGAGCCATGGGGGAAATAATTTAGAAACATGAAGTAGTTGTGTGTGAGTACTATTTCAGGCAATGTTATAATGCATGCACTGGAAGGTAGTTCATTAGGGTCACGTTGCAGAAGAACATGTTCCTTAGCTTCAATACCTCCCTCGTGTGGAATATTTGTGTATAACGACTCAACATCAAAAGTAACTAACAAAGTATTCTCAGGGAGAGGATCAAGAGATTCAATAATAGAGATCATATGTTGAGTCGTTATACACACATATTCCACACGAGGGCGGTATTGAAGCTATGGAACATTTTCTTATTCGTATTTCACACTTAAATGGTGTATAAAGGGTGACATGACAATTTCCACTGTATGGTGAATTGCCAAAATGCGTCTTAAACCTATCTTTGATGAATTGTAAAGTACACTTTACTTTCTGTTCCACCAGAAATAGTCAACAAAGATTTACTTCAAAACAAATCTATTGTAATTATTAAAGGAAGATCTTTACCTTGGTAAATGAACTGTGTTTGTGAGTGAAAGAGACGCAGATGTGTGTCTGAGCGGAGAATGCAAAAATGCAACTCCTGCCATTTTAGTTACATCACTGTGCACCTGCGGAGTCGCCAAGCGACTTACACACGTAGGCAGTAATGCTACTGGCACATAACATAAATGAAGTGGTGGAAAAATTACCCAATTGTCATACTTGAGTAAATGTAAAGATATCTTAATAGAAAGCCACCCAGTAATATTTTTCTTGAGTAAAAGTATTTGGTTTTATATAGGTATTTGGTTTTATATATACTTAAATGTCAAAAGTAAATTACAAGTAAAAATCATTTCTAATTCCTTATATTAAGCAAACCAGACCGCAACATGTATATCCAGGGGCACGCTCCAACACTTAGACATTTACAAACTAAGCATATGTTTAGTGAGTCCGTCAGATCAGAAGCAGTAGGGATGACCAGGGAAATTCTCTTGATAAGTGTGTGAATTAGACAATTGTCCTGTCCTGCTAAGCATTACAATTGTCCTGTCCTGCTAAGCATTACAATTGTAGTGAGTACTGTTGGGTGTCAGGGAAAATGTATGGAGTAAAAAGTTTATCATTTTCTTTAGGAATGTAGTAAAGTAAAAGTTCACAAAAATATAAATAGTAAAGTACAGATACCCCAAAAAACGACTTAAGTTCTACTTTCAAGTGCTTTACACCACTGATACATTATATAGTATAATATTTGTGTTGTGGAGTAATGACCGGACAGGAGACGGGAGAACAGTTAGTCTCGTTTAGTCAAAAACCTCTCGCGCTCCACAGCCCTCGGCATTATAGGGCGCATGTGCATTTCCTATTAGGTGTAGTAACGTAACACTGCCGTAATACATTACTGCTTAGTAACAGCATAGTAACTCATATAAACACATGTAAATCACAGATACTACACTCCTCCCCCATAGTGTTTAACTCCCAGAGAACAAGGTCAATATGTTAGGGAACTACTAATGCAATATCTGAACAGTGCATTCTTAAAAAAAAAAATTCAACTACTGGGTTGAAGCAGACTTTTCAGAGCCCAGCACAAACCAAGGGGATTATTCTTCCCCGAAGACAGAAGTTGTGTCCTAATAACTAACACAGGTAATGTCCTTTTTCTTTCCTTTTATCTAGGACATATTAAAGTGTTTGTTTGTTTGTTTGTTTGTTACCTCCTGAAACAGCTCAACTCACAGGTCAAGCTTTTGAGGTGCCCTTCGCTGTCAAATAGGATATCTCCGCTCCTCCTGTGCTTCCGGTTGTCACGTCCTGGCCATAGAGAGCCCTCTGGGTTCTCTATGGTGTTTTAGGTCAGGACGTGACAAAGGGGTTTTTCTAGTTGTTTTGGTCCTATGTTTGGTTTTGTGTATGGTTCCTAAATAGAGGCAGCTGTTATTCGTTACCTCTAATTGGGGATCATACGTAGTGTGTTCCTTTTCCCACCTGTGTTGTGGGATATTGTTTTGTTTAGTGCGTGTGAGCGCTACGCTATTGTGCGATCAATCATTTATTTTGTTGTTTTGTATTGTTTCACATTAATTAAAATATGTGGAACTCCATCCATGCTGTGCCTTGGTCCCTTCATAAAGACAATCATGACAGAATATCCCACCTGTCCAGGACCAAACAACGTGCCACGAGGGTTAAGGAGAGTTGGACCTGGGAAGAAATAATGGGTGGATGCGAGAACCTTCCTTGGCGGGAGTCGCCGAGGAGTAATGGAAGACAGCGACGACGCCGGGGTCTGTGGCCACAAGGAGCCCAAGGGCAACCCCCAGATTTCTTTTGGGGGGGCTATCGGCCGAAACGAGGAGAGAGCCAGAGCCCGAATGGGAGACGTTGGAGGAGTTTAGGGAAGGAATATCGGAGAGAGGTGTTGGCGAGGAGTATGCTGCAGCGCAGGCGGTTGGAAGAGCGTGTCATCAGTCCGGTGCAATCTGTGCCGGCTCCACGCACCAGGTCTCCAGTGCGCCTTCCCAGCCCGGTATGTCCTGTGCCAGCTCCCCGCACTCGCCCTGAAGAGCGTGTCACCAGTCCGGTGCAACTTGTGCCGGCTCCACGCACCAGGCCTCCAGTGCGCCACCAACGCTAGTGGCCCACCCGAACCCTCCTCAATCTAGTTTCAGCAGCAGCAGGCTTGCAGCAGCAGGCTTGTTGCGAACAGCTTCACAAGGTGAGCAGTGGCCTACATGCTGTTGAATGCCCTGATCCAGCCACCACAAATAACTGCGGGCGAGTGCTTTCATTCGAGTGATCCCTGGATGTCCCTCATGCAGGTCAGATAGCAGTCTCCTTTGGAATTTTTGAGGTACTACCACCCTTGATCCCCACAGAACACATCCTTGATCAGTAGACAATTGGTCTTTCTTGTCAATGAATGGACGAAGGTTATCGTCATTTACGAAGGTTGGCCAACTGCCTAATGTTAAGTCCAAGACTTTGGAAAGCACTGGGTCTTTCCTCGTTTCCTCTGCTATGTCTGAAGCAGATATGGGCAGTTTGTCGATGAGAGAGATCTGGAAGACTGCTCTATCATCTTCACTGTCGGAGTCACTATTGCTTGGTAGTCTTGATAGTGCATCTGCATTTGCGTGATCACTGGATCCACTGTACTCTATCTCGTAGTTGTAGGCTAGAAATATCAGAGCCCAACGTTGTGTGCATCAATCTTGTATCCAAGATACTCCACTGAGTCCTGGAGAAACTCTGCTGCGTTTCATTCTCACTCCGTATTTCTCCAGTCTTGACATCACTTTGTCCAGCACTACAAGGTGCTCTCCAATGGTTGGTGCTGACACAAGGATGTCATCCATGAAGCACACAACATTGTCTATACCGTCCAAGATCTGATCCATTGTGTGTTGGAATATCGCTGGAGCTGTTCGAGATTCCATAGGCCAAGCGATTGAATCTGAATAGCCCCTTGTGTGTATTGATGGTCAGATTCTGTTCTGACTCCGGATCCAGCTTCAGTTGCTGATAAGCGAATGCCAGGTCCAGCTTACTGAAAACTTTCCCACCAGCTAGAGTGGCAAACAGATCTTCAGCGTTTGGTAGTGGATATTCCTCTGGTAGTATGCAGCGATTTACTGTGACCTTGTAGTCTCCGCACATTCTGACGGTCTTGTCTTTCTTTGGGACTACAACGATCGGAGCGGCCCAGTCGCTCCTCGCTACTTTCGTGATGATTTTATTCTTCTGTAGGCGGTCCAGTTCCTTCTCTACTGCTTCCTTAAGAGCATAGGGAACTGGACGTGGTTTGTGAAAGATAGGCTTGGTTCCTTCTTGCACTCTGACTTTTGCTGTGAAGTATTGTATTTCGTCGTAGCCATTTTTGAAAAGTTCTTTGTGCTTCTCCAGCATGTTACTGAGTGTAGCCTGACTCACTGGTTTGTAATTCCTCAAACTGAAGATTTCTCCACAGTTCAACTTGATCTTTGTAGCCAGTTTCTGCCTACCAAGGCTGATTTTTCTCCCTTAGCAATGTCAAGCGGTAGCTTCCACTCCTTCCCCTCATACCGGACTGGTACCTGGATCTGCCCTAACACAGGAATAGTGTCACCAGTGTATGAAGAAAGGCGAATGGACGCTGGCTGAAGAGGGCACTCTTTCAGTTTTTCTTTATAGAGTCTCTCTGGAACCAGAGATACTGACGCTCCGGTGTCCAGCTGCATTTGTACGGGTTTTCCTGCGAACTACATGCTGAGATGAATTCCATATTTTTGTTGTTGAGCTGTGTACACTATGAATAGTTCAAATACTGAATCAGTTGTACCCTCCTCTTCTTGTAATGCGTCTGACACCTTGTGCGCTCTAGCTGTGCATTTTGGAGCTTTACACACTCTCTGTATATGTCCAACCTTTCCACAATTGTGGCACTTTTCATTCACTGTGCTGATGATTATCTCCCCCACATCTGTAGCAACTTGGCTTAGACCTTTGTGATGTGGGACATTTAGTTATTGTGTAACCTTGAGGACTGGACTGAGAAAAGTGTGACTTTTGTGAGCCTTTTTCACCACGTGCATCACTGACCTTGTGAACACCTTTCTGATGTTCTGCATGTCCTGATAGCTCAATAGTATCCCTGTGGGCAAGCTCGAGTCCAAGTGCGATATCACAGGCTTTCATAAAGGTCAGGTCCTTCTCTGACAGAAGCCTTCTGTGATATGCTTCACCTGTGAGTCCACATACAAACTTGTCTCGGAGAGCGTCATCGAGAAACCCTTGACTCTGGTGAAGTTGGTAAAATCTGAAACGTTCTGCAATGAGAATTGGCTTAGGCTTGAAAGAGTCTCAGTCAGTTCTGCATAGGTCAACTCCACTGCTTTTATTGGTTCAATGTGACCTTTCAGCAATCCATACTCAGTTGGACCCAAAACACTGAGAAATACGTCTGCTTTCTTTTCATCTTTGATTTCATTTGCAGCCAGCAAACGCTCAAAACGCTCTAAATAGGAATCAAAATCCTCTTTTGTAGCCTCAAACTCTGGTACTCGACCAATGGTTGCCATTTTCACAGTTAATTGTTCAGTTTCCTTATGCCTTGTATTCCTTAATTTTCATCTAATTCTTCACTTCATTTCAGAAGTTTCTGCACTTACTTCATTCACTGCACTCATTTGTAATAATGTACACAGTGTGTAACGTTTCTTCTTCCTTATTATTATTATTATTATTTATTTTTTTACAATATTTCTCCACTGAGATCGCCTAATTTCAATGGGTTCAATGACCGTTTTTTTAACCACCAGAGGGCAGCGTCGCTATTCTGGACTCCAATAGGCTTGCTACTGGCAGCTCCTGAATACTGTACCTACTAGCAGTGCTAGCAGCGCCTTTTCTACTGGCGAATACATTACTGCTTAGTAACAGCATAGTAACTAATATAAACAGATGTAGATCACAGATATTACATATAGCTCATGTTTAACACAGATAACATGTAACATCAAACACTTCATGAGAGCCTTGGCATTCAGGGTTTGAGTAGAATATGGTATGGTGTCACGGCAAAATAAATAGTGGGGGTATGCCATACCGGTAAAACGTGAGCCTATCACAATTAATACATTTCCAAACAACGATATGCTATTACTACATCATTAATTAACATTGCTGCATATCAGCCGCATGAAAAATGTGCGAATTGATTGGAAACCGGGTGGTATACGTTCCAAAATACACGTAGGTGTTTTGTAACAATGTCTCTTTCCATTCATCAAATTTTGGATGCACAGTGCACTGTTGAGGTTTGGATGCTGAAATTATTTTGTGAGTGGACAAATGTGCGCCGTTAGCCTACAAGAGCGTCTTCGTTAAGTGATTGTTTGACAATCAGATGAAAACACCGGTTGTGTTTCTGCCAAATAAAACACCCGTTCTGCCAGTCATATTCTGTTCAAGGTCCCCAAAGCCCACACATCCCCGGGTCGCTCGTCTTTTCAGTTCGCTACAGCTAGCGACTGGAACGAGCTGCAACAAACACTCAAACTGGACAGTTTTATCTCCATCTCTTCATTCAAAGACTCAATCATGGACACTCTACTGACAGTTGTGGCTGCTTTGGTGATAAACTGTTGTCTCTACCTTCTTGCCCTTTCTGTGAAAGCAAGACGTAGACATGAAGTAAGACGTAGTCCAATCTAAGATACTGTACATATAACGTGATTTGACATCATTTTTTGAGGCCATTGACCTTGAGCCTTCTTGGAAGGGCACTTGTAATTTCACTCTCTGGTAGGACCCAAAGTGCAGAATTTTGGGATGTCTACGAATACATTCGGTTTAGGCATTTTCAGCGCGCGCTGCCCAAATTGAGGGCCATGCCGACTGTGGGCTATGCGATTTACAACAATCCCCAGGTTCTTTAAATGTTTTATTTGAACCTTAATGATCATGTCAAAAACATCATCTAATTTCTTATGCCAATTTGGGATGATTGTGCTGAAATGTTGAATTTGTATTTCTCATGCGGTGGCTGTCTAACTCCATCTGCTCTCAGTGTGATTAGTTAGTCCGGTTAGCCACCCTTATTTACGTCATTCAAGACGATCGAAATGCATATTACCATGAAACTGATTGGGATCAAATGGGTGGCGTCATGCAGCATGGACGTTATACCTGTAAAACGTGACTAATTATTATTCGGGATTGACAGTGATGATGACTTTTAGCCATTTACAGTATGTGTAGGCAATCGTGCAATTTGGATGACTGTACTTCCGGCGCCGACAGAGATGGCAGCTTCACTTCAAATTCTCAGGAAACTATGCAGTATTTTGTTTTTTTATGTATTACTTCTTACATTGTTACCCCGGGAAATATTACGTTTTATTACATACAACCGGGAGGAACTATTGGATATAAGAGCAACGTCAACTATTCAACATTACGACCAGGAATACGACTTTCCCGAAGCGGATTCTCTGTTTGGTACCCCAACCAGGACAATAGACTGGATAGCACCCGGCGACTCAAAACAACGGCGGCGCAGGAGAAGAGGGAAACGCGGCGGTCTTTTGGTCAAGCTACGTCGACGGGCGCATCATGCACCTCTCCCGAATATTTTAATCGCCAATGTACAGTCTCTGGACAACAAAGTGGACGAAATCAGATCGAGGGTTGCCTTTCAGAGAGACATTGGAGACTGCAACGTTCTTTGCTTCACGGAAACATGGCTCACTCAGGACACGTTATCTGAGTCGGTACAGCCACATGGTTTCTCCACGCATCGCACGGACAGAAACAAACATCTATCTGGTAAGAAGAAGGGTGGGGGTGTGTGTGTGTTATGATTAAAATGGTGTGATCATAACAACATACAGGAACTCAAGTCCTTTTGTTTACCTGACATAGAATTCCTTACAATCAAATGCCGACCGCATTATCTACCAAGATAATTCTCCTCGATTATAATCACAGCTGTGTACATCCCCCTCAAGCTGATACATCGACGGCACTGAAAGAAATTAATTGGACTCTATTTAAACTGGAAACCACATATCCTGAGGCTGCATTTATTGTGGCTGGGGATTTTAATAATTCTAATTTGAGAACAAGGCTCCCGAAATTTTACCAGCATATCGAATGTGCCACCCGGGCTGGTAAAATCCTGGATCACTGTTATTCCAACTTCCGTGATGCATACAAGGCTATTCTCCGCCCTCCTTTCGGCAAGTCTGACCATGACTCCATTTTGTTGCTCCCAGCCTACAAACAGAAACTAAAACAGGAAACGCCCGTTCTCAGGTCTGTTCAACGCCGTTGAATCTGATCCACGCTGCAAGATTGCTTTGAGCACGTGGACTGGGATATGTTCCGGATAGTATCGGACAACAACATTGATGTATATGCTGATTCGGTGAGCGAGTTTATTAGCAAGTGCATTGGTGATGTTGTACCCATAGCAAATATTAAAACCTTCCCCAACCAGAAACCGTGGATTGATGGCAGCATTCGCGCAAAACTGAAAGCGCGAACCACTGCTTTTAACCAGGGTAAGGCTACCGGAAACATGACTGAATACAAACAGTGTAGTTATTCCCTCCGCAAGGCAATCAAACATGCTAAGAATCAATATAGAGACAAAGTAGAGTCACAATTCAACAGCTCAGACACAAGAGGAATATGGCAGGGTCTACAGTCAATCACGGACTACAAAAAAAGAAAACCAGCCCCGTTGCGGACCATGACGTCCTGCTCCCAGACAAACTAAACAACTTCTTTGCTCGCTTTGAGGACAATACAGTGCCACCGACACGGCCCGCAGCCAACGTGAGGAAAACATAATTGGATGAAATAAATGTATCACTAGCCACTTTAAACAATGCCATTTATATAATGTTTATATATCCTACATTACTCATCTCATATGTATATACTGTACTCCATACCATCTACTGCATCTTGCCTATGCCGGTCAGCCATCGCTCATCCATATATTTATATGTACATACTCGTATTTATTCCTTTACTCTTGTGTGTATAAGGTAGTTGTTGTGAATTTGTTAGATTGCTTGTTAGATACTACTGCATGGTCGGAACTAGAAGCACAAGCATTTCGCTACACTCGCATTAACATCTGCTAACCATGTGTATGTGACAAATAACATTTGATTTGATGCATTGTATGTAGCCAACATTATTTTATACAAAAGGCTTCATGTTGGTATCAACTTTCATTTAGAAATTATGTCTTAATAATAATTTTAAAACGATGGTGCTCCGGTAGGCTACCTAAAAAATACCACAATAACTGGTTAGAATAAATGTAAAGCAATTGCCATGTGGTCACCTGATAATTCCAGCACCGTTATGATTGGGCAGCGTCATTGCGCTGAACTGAGACAAGCATGGGAACTGTTGATTAATCAATCAATGTCAGATTTTTGTTTTCACTGAATCTCCGTTTGGATATTTGGTTTCAATTAGGCTGGGAAATGTTAGCTAAATTGAGGTGAGTTCTCATGATCATTAGTCATGAAGGCTAGCTTTTTCAAACAGAAATTTGCATCCTGTAGCACAAACTCCAAAAAGTTATTGGACACTGTAGTCCATGGAGAAAAGAGCACCTCCTCCCCTGAGGCTAGGAAACACTGTCACCACTGATAAATCTACGATAATCGAGCATTCAATAAGCATTTTTCCTCATTTCTCCTTCACCCAAATCCAGATAGCTGATGTTCTGAAAGAGTTGCAAAATCTGGACCCCCTACAAATCAGCTGGGTTAGACAATCTGGACCCTGTCTTTCTAAAATTATCCGCCGCAATTGTTGCAACCCCTATTACTTGCCTGTTCAACCTCTCTTTCATATCGTCTGAGATCCCTAAAGACTGGAAAGCTGTCACGGTCATCCCCCTCTTCAAAGGGGGAAGACACTCTAGACCCAAACTGCTACAGAGCTATATCTATCCTATCCTGCCTTTCTAAGGTCTTCGAAAGCCAAGTTAACAAACAGATCAGCGACCATTTTTAGAATCCCACCCTACTTTCTCTGCTATCGAGCGGGTCATGGGTGCAACTCAGCCACGCTCAAGGTCCTAAACGATATCATAACCACCATCGATAAAAGACACTACTGTGCAGCCGTCTTCATCGACCTGGCCAAGGCTTTCGACTCTGTCAATCACCGCATTCTTATCGGCAGACTCAACAGCCTTGGTTTCTCAAATGACTGCTTCGCCTGGTTCACCAACTACTTCTCAGATAGTTCAGAGGGGCTGTTGTCCGGACCTCTGGCAGTCTCTATGGGGGTGCCACAGGGTTCAATTCTCGGGCCGACTCTTTTCTCTGTATACATCAATGATGTCGCTCTTGCTGCTCGTGATTCTCTGATCCACCTCTACGCAGACGACACCATTCTGTATACTTCTGGCCCTTCTTTGGACACTGTGTTAACTAACCTCCAGACGAGCTTTAATGCCATACAACTCTCCTTCCGTGGCCTCCAACTGCTCTTAAATGCAAGTAAAACTAAATGCATGCTCTTCAACCGATCGCTGCCCGCACCCGCCCGCCCGTCTAGCATCATTACTCTGGACGGTTCTGACTTAGAATATGTGGACAACTACAAATACCTAGGTGTCTGGTTAGACAGTAAACTCTCCTTCCAGACTCACATTAAGCATCTCCAATCCAAAATTCAATCTAGAATTGGCTTCCTTTTTCGCAACAAAGCCTCCTTCACTCATGCTGCCAAACATATCCTCGTAAAACTGACTATCCTACCAATTCTTGACTTCCGACGATGTCATTTACAAAATAGCCTCCAACACTGCAAATTGGATGTAGTCTATCACAGTGACATCCGTTTTGTCACCAAAGCCCCATATACTACCCACCACTGCAACCTGTATGCTCTTGTTGGCTGGCCCTCGCTTCATATTCGTCGCCAAACCCACTGGCTCCAGGTCATCTATAAGTCTTTGCTAGGTAAAGCCCTGCCTTATCTCAGCTCACTGGTCACCATAGCAGCACCCACCCGTACCATGCGCTCCAGCAGGTATATTTCACTGGTCATCCCCAAAGCCAACTTCTCCTTTGGCCGCCTTTCATTCCAGTTCTCTGCTGCCAATGACTGGAACGAATTGCAAAAATCACTGAAGCTGGGAGATATATTTATATCTCTGTTATGGATTATATGTTTAATGAATAAATGTTTGTACATTTAAGAAAATACTAAGAATATTCCATTCTGAAAATGTATGCAATAGAGATAGGGTTATAAGACAAATGGTAATTCAATTGATGTGTGTGTGTGTGTGTGTCTAGAAAATAATATTGTGTGGAGAGTGGAACAGGATGGTACGACTGGCCAGAAGGAGTCTGTGAGAACAAAGAATTCTTTGTGAAACTAGATTAGGAGAAGAGGCCTTCTCGACCTTGGGACGGGAGGAACTGATAGGCTGAGATTGAATTATGTTGCAAGATGGTGTTAGGCCGAGGGAGGTACTGTGGGAAAATATTATTTCCTAGAGAGGGTGGGGCATTTGTATCTTTTGTATTCCAACTTGTACAATATAAAAAGATTGTGTACACCTTTGAAAATCAGAGCTTGCGTGAATAAACATTTTTGACATTTGACTATTGTAGACTGGGCATTCCGTCTGTCTTATTTCAACCAGTATCTTACAAATTCTGGGTTACAGACGGAGTTGTTTAATTAGAGTTCAATTTATGAACATTGAGAACAAAATTATCATAACAATCTCCCTCACTAACTTTAAGCATCAGCTGTCAGAGCAGCTACCGATCATTGCACCTGTACATAGCCCATCTGTAAATAGCCCACCCAACTACCTCATCCCCATATTGTTATTTATTTTTTTGCTCCTTTGCACCCCAGTATCTCTACTTGCACATTCATCTTCTGCACATCTTTCACTCCAGTGTTTAATTGCTCAATTGTAATTATTTCGCCACTATGGCCTATTTATTAATCTTACTACATTTGAACACACTCTATATAGACTTTTCTATTGTATTATTGACTGTACATTTATTTATTCCATGTGTAACTCTGTGTTGCTTGTGTCGCACTGCATTGCTCGATTTTGGCCAGGTTGTAAATGAGAACTTGTTCTCAACTGGCCTACCTGGTTAAATAAAGGTGAAATAAAAAAAAACCCATCACATTATGCCTCTAGAGACACGTCATTACACGGGGTGCCATGCCCACCATGATGAAGTCATACCCATTGAACCCATTTTTTTTTATCATCACATGCTTCCTCACTAACACACAGGCATTGGTTGTTGGTTATGTTGTTGTACACATTCAAAGATATTCATTACAAATCTTAAGTGTCTAACTTTGCCAGGTGTCCCACTTAACCAATACTCACCCTACTAATACTACACCAGCATAATTTAGCCACAGCTTCAATATACAGTATATCACAAAAGTGAGTACACCCCTCACATTTTTGTAAATATTTGAGTATATCTTTTCATGTGACAACACTGAAGAAATGACACTTTGCTACAATGTAAAGTAGTGAGTGTACAGCTTGTATAACAGTGTAAATTTGCTGTCCCCTCAAAATAACTCAACACACAGCCATTAATGTCTAAACCGCTGGCAACAAAAGTGAGTACACCCCTAAGTGAAAATGTCCAAATTGGGCCCAAAGTGTCAATATTTTGTGTGGCCACCATCATTTTCCAGGACTGCCTTAACCCTCTTGGGCATGGAGTTCACCAGAGCTTCACAGGTTGCCACTGGAGTCCTCTTCCACTCCTCCATGACAACATCACGGAGCTGGTGGATGTTAGAGACCTTGCACTCCTCTAGCTTCCGTTTGAGGATGCCCCACAGATGCTCAATAGGGTTTAGGTCTGGAGACATGCTTGGCCAGTCCATCACCTTTACCCTCAGCTTCTTTAGCAAGGCAGTGGTCGTCTTGGAGGTGTGTTTGGGGTCGTTATCATGTTGGAATACTGCCCTGCGGCCCAGTCTCCGAAGGGAGGGGATCATGCTCTGCTTCAGTATGTCACAGTACATGTTGGCATTCATGGTTCCCTCAATGAACTGTAGCTCCCCAGTGCCGGCAGCACTCATGCAGCCCCAGACCATGACACTCCCACCACCATGCTTGACTGTAGGCAAGACACACTTGTCTTTGTACTCCTCACCTGGTTGCCGCCACACACGCTTGACACCATCTGAACCAAATAAGTTTATCTTGGTCTCATCAGACCACAGGACATGGTTCCAGTAATCCATGTCCTTAGTCTGCTTGTCTTCAGCAAACTGTTTGCGGGCTTTCTTGTGCATCATCTTTAGAAGAGGCTTCCTTCTGGGACGACAGCCCTGCAGACCAATTTGATGCAGTGTACGGCGTATGGTCTGAGCACTGACAGGCTGACCCCCACCCCTTCAACCTCTGCAGCAATGCTGGTAGCACTCATACGTCTATTTCCCAAAGACAACCTCTGGATATGACGCTGAGCACGTGCACTCAACTTCTTTGGTCGACCATGGCGAGGCCTGTTCTGAGTGGAACCTGTCCAGTTAAACCGCTGTATGGTCTTGGCCACCGTGCTGCAGCTCAGTTTCAGGGTCTTGGCAATCTTCTTATAGCCCAGGCCATCTTTATGTAGAGCAACAATTATTTTTTTCAGATCCTCAGAGAGTTCTTTGCCATGAGGTGCCATGTTGAATTTCCAGTGACCAGTCAGTATGAGGAAGTGTGAGAGCGATGACACCAAATTTAACACACCTGCTCCCCATTCACACCTGAGATCTTGTAACACTAACGAGTCACATGACACCGGGAAGGGAAAATGGCTAATTGGGCCCAATTTGGACATTTTCACTTAGGGGTGTACTCACTTTTGTTTCCAGCGGTTTAGACATTAATGGCTGTGTGTTGAGTTATTTTGAGGGGACAGCAAATTTACACTGTTAAACAAGCTGTACACTCACTACTTTACATTGTAGCAAAGTGTCATTTCTTCAGTGTTGTCACATGAAAAGATATACTCAAATATTTACAAAAATGTGAGGGGTGTACTCACTTTTGTGATATACTGTATATACTTTTTAAATTGCTGTAGATTGTGTTTTGTCACATTATGAGAGCATAGGCCTAGCCTACAGTCGGGAATACCGCCATTGGGCAGCCCACGCAAATATAAAACAGCTGATTGTTGAGTTGTGGCTGTCAATTAACAGCAGGAGGTATGTAGAAGTTATTTGGCCATTTTTCAAAATACAATTGAGGGAAAAATCTGTTTGAATAGGTGAGTGGCAGTGGAAAGTTGGTGGACTATAATATCCTCCTCATATTGTAGGCCTAAGATCTCTGTGTCCACTCTTTTCATTGGCCTATGCTATTGGTTGCATTTAACCCTCCTGTTGTGTTCGTTTCATGTTAATTAATTCTGTGTTCCCGGTCCAAAATGACCGCCCCTTATAGCTGATTATAAATCCATAATAATACATATATTATCACCTAATGTTGTATTAGATCTTTTTATCAACTTAAGTTCTTGTGAACATTACACGTTTTTAACTTCTATTTGCTATTTATGGTCTGTAGGCCTCATTGACCTGAGCTCATACAACTCGTTTTTGAGTAAAAAAAAGCATAATGTATGGATTATTTTGACTATATCAATTACTCAGATGAAACATATTGTGGTATTTATCACAGACTACTTTGTGTCAAAGTTTAACAAGGATTCTCTCCTCCTCACCAGTGTCATGATCAAAAATATGATCAAGAGCCTCACATACAGTATATCGTTTGGTCATTGTGCTGCCACAGAATGAATTGTGAGCAAAGCTTCAAAAAAGCTTTATATACCAGAGCTGCGAGAAAAGTTCTATATATTATTGAAACAATGTTGCGATTGTTTGTGAGAATGCCAACAGTTGTGGTTCCCATGGGGGAAATATTCTATAATATTCTATATTCTAATATTCTATCTTTTTATTAACACACAGGCCCCATTTTTACTAACACACAGGCCCACTTTTTACTAACACACAGGCCCACTTTTTACTAACACACCGGCCCACTTTTTACTAACACACCGGCACACTTTTTACTAACACACCGGCACACTTTTTACTAACACACCGGCCCACTTTTTACTAACACACAGGCCCACTTTTTACTAACACACCGGCCCACTTTTTACTAACACACAGGCCCCATTTTTACTAACACACAGGCCCACTTTTTACTAACACACAGGCCCACTTTTTACTAACACACCGGCCCACTTTTTACTAACACACCGGCCCACTTTTTACTAACACACCGGCACACTTTTTACTAACACACCGGTACACTTTTTACTAACACACCGGCCCACTTTTTACTAACACACCGGCACACTTTTTACTAACACACCGGCACACTTTTTATTAACACACCGGTACACTTTTTTCATCAAGGCCCCTATTATTAATCAAATAATAATAATTTAGACTGGCCCACTAGGCCAAATATAAACCAGCCCATCTGACATTTAATAATAATGATCATTTAGTATGACCCACTAGGAGAAATATTAACCAGCCCATCTGACATTTAATAATGATCCTTTAGACTGGCCCACTAGGAGAAATATTAACCAGCCCATCTGACATTTAATAATGATCCTTTAGACTGGCCCACTAGGAGAAATATTAACCAGCCCATCTGACATTTAATAATGATCCTTTAGACTGGCCCACTAGGAGAAATATTAACCAGCCCATCTGACATTTAATAATGATCATTTAGTATGACCCACTAGGAGAAATATTAACCAGCCCATCTGACATTTGCCCGACCTACAATATGGCCGGTCTATTCTGCCTTAAATGAATGGATATCGTACCTGCTATACTGAGATGCACAAGTGCAGAGTCCAGTGGTCCGTATTGATTCTCAGCCTTACAGAAGTACTGCCTGCTGTCCTCATTGATGATGTTAAGGATGATGTAACTCTGCCCTGATCCGGTTTTCTGAGAACCCCGTCCGTTCTTCATTCTTCTTGTACCAGGTGTATTTGTCCACTGGTGGGTTGACATCACTGCTGCAGGCCAGAGTCACTGATCTGCCCTCCATTATTTCACCAGAGGGACTGACTGACACAGAGGTGTTCTTTGGGAAGTCTGGAGGAGAAAACGATGGAGACAGTTTGTGACATCTAGATTAACACCCACAGCTCATGTTGTGGTGACATTGAGCTGTTTATGGCATGTTAATTAGTGCATGCTGACTTGGGACCTACCACTCATGAGGGGGTTACTACGAAGCAGGGTCAATGAGTTAGCCAGCTTGCCTAAATATTCTAAAATAATGTTTTATTTCTTTGAAAAAAAGCTTAAAATGACATGGTCTAATTGACTGAACAACCAAAAAACACATATTGGAGTTTAGATTTCTTAATGAATGAGAAAATCAATGGTTATTTCTGGTTATTATCAAAGTTACCTGTAGTATACACCTTTGTTGTTTTTCAAGCTAATGCTAAGATGTAGGTCAGTAAAGAAAACCAATTTGGGTTGCTGACTCAGAATCAATAGATGATTTGCTAGTGACATAAACGGATGAAATTCATTCATTTCTAATATCCTCTCTAAGCACTCTACTCACATCCCACTACAAGGATCACTGCCGGACCAGGTGAATCCTCTCTACCGCTCACCGCACAGGAGTAGTGGCCTGCATCCTCCCTGCCTACCGGGTCTAGATCCAGGTAGTTGGCCATAACCTTGTTGGTGTAGGTCAAAGGCTGTTTGTCCCTGTACCAGGTGTAGGTGGGATTCTCGCTGATGAAGCAGGAGCCACAGGTCAGGACGGCCCACTCGCCGTCCACAACTAGGTCAGGGGTCAAATCAACATGGAGCCCTGGGTAGAGTGGGGGTCATTTTGATTTGAGTTTTGATTTGATTTCACACAAAATAGCTTTATTCGATCAAGTCAATCCAGCAAAATAACAGACAGTAACATAAAGCATAATAGATTCTCCTCCCAAAGCTTCCAGAAGATTCTCCTCTTTTATCGTGTCTCAAAATTACAGAGTCATCCGTTGATGGATGACGGATGATGGACAGCAGGATGATTGTCAGTCAAAAAAAGCATGTGCTTTTGTTGGCCTTTGTGCAGACTTTGTGCAAATGCAACTGAAAATATCTGTCTTAAGTTGAACATTTGACAGTTAAAAATGGACAATGATGAATTGTCACATTTAACCTGACTCCTAGATTCCCCATCCACTGAAAAGGAGTGACGTTAGACCCAAACAGGAAGCTGTAGGTGTCTGAATCGCTCTCTCTCAGGTCTGTGATTCTCAGCGTGTAAGAGCAGGGCATGGTCACAGAAGAGCCCTTTAAAACCCGAGGATGCATATGTTTTGTTTTGCTGTATTTTTCCACCCAAAAATGTCATCATCTAATATTCCAGGAATTCCATAAACAATGTGTCTTTAACGTTCCAACATCATAGTTTAGTTTTTTTATTTCTTATTTTTTAAAGTAAAAATAGTTTTTGCATGACTATCCCTAGTTTTCATATGTGGGTCAAATATGACCCCTCTGTATTTCCAATGGAATTCACTGCATTGCACTGAAACATACCTTTCTTTTTGCTGCAACAATAAAATCAGTGTAATTAATAAAATATTTATTAAATATCTTGTTTTTAATGTTTGTTAATCACTGTTTTCGTTTCTTTTTTTAACTCTTAAGGAGTTTTTGCATTACTACCCCAAGTTTGCATATGTCGGCAAAAAAAATACCCATATACATTTCTCATGGAATTTGATAGGAACCTTTGATCCTAGTACATTTTTCCAGTCAGGAATATATTTACAGTGGACAATACATCTGCAGTCAACAATTTCACAATACTGGAAGACAATTTTGCTCATCATCTGATAGATGTAAGTATTTTACAAAAATTTGACCTAACAAAACATTTGATGTCTTCAGATAAAAAAATATTCTATAACTTTTGCACGTCCATCATTACAGAAGTTAGAGAGAAATGTATACTATATAATAATAATAATAGCTATCTAGCCTGGTCTTGATCTTAGCCAGCTAGCCATGCAGCTAGTATAAGTTAGTCTGTTGGTCGGATATAATGCTTTCCCAAAAAAATGTAATCAGCCAGCTAATCAGAGAGAGGGGGTGGGGGAGGGGAGTAGTTGGAAGATGACTAGGAGTATGTAGATGGGGGTTCTAAACTTAGCCACACTAATGCTAAAATAATTGGAGTATTGCTAAAACCCCAATATGTTTTATGAGTTTTACTTACTTTTCAAATGATTGAAGCGCGTATACAACTATTGTCTACCTTTTTGTGTTTCATTGTGTTGTAAATGACTCACAAGAATGTTGCCAGATATACAACCAACATGGTTTTACAGATGCTGGATGAGGAGGCCATTGGTGCCTCTGAGTCAGAATCTGAGCTATCCAATTCAGATGATACAGACAATGTGCCTGTGGGTCAAGTTGGAGTTGTGGATGCACCTGGTAGTCCAGCTGTCCTAGATGATTCTGCAGATGGGGAGGACTCCTCTGAGAGGAGTGAAAACCAGTCAAATAAAAGGGGTCTTGCTGGAGTGAACTTCCCCCCACTAAAGGCAGGACCAGAAGCCATAACATCCTGAGGAGCTGCCCAGATTCTGTGCCGGGGTCAACAGTTGTGTCACCAAAAGATGCCTGGGAGCTGTTCATTAGTGACAACATCATTGAGGAGGACCTAAAGTGTACAAATTTAGAAGGACTGAGAAAAGCGACAGCAAAAGGGACAGAGTGGAGAGAGGTCAACAAAGAGGAACTAAAGGCCTTTATGTGTTTAACCCTCCTCGCCGGCATGCAGAACAGCTGGAATGTCTCCACACGGGAGCCAAATTTTGGATCCACTGCAGAATCCAATATATAAGGTCACCAAGTCGGTCGGAAGATATGAGGATATCCGCCGCTACCAGAGTGTTCAGAGAGGCAACGGACCACCTGGCAGCCTTCCAGTATGTGTGGGACCTTTTCATAGCAAACTGTAGAGGAAGGTTCATCACCAGCGACTGGATGAGCAGCTTGTGCTGCTCATCCGGGGCAGAAGCAGGTTCACACAGTACATGCCCAGCAAGCCTGCCAAATATGGCATAAAGATCTTCTGGGTGTGTGACGCAAGAGTCCCTCTATGCCATTGATGGCATAGTCTACACAGGCTGACAGCCAGCAGAGGAGGTTCAGAACAACCTTGGAAATAGCATTGTCCGAAAGTTGTTCAGTGGAATGAGACAAACAGGTGAAGTAGTACGCTCTCTAAGTATTATTGCAATACCTCGCTCAGCCTTGTTTATCTTTTCTAGTGTGTATTTTAGATAGGCATTTTAATCATTACTGTGAGATGTTGTTATCTTGAATCCAAATAGAATATAATAGAAATTCCAAATGTATAATTTTGGAAATAAAGTAAATTGACAATTTGCCCCTTTGTTTTGAATCACAGGTCGCAACATCACAATGGACAACTTCTTTACTAGTGTCTCTTTGGCAGAGTACCTCTGGGAAATAACTTGACAATTGTGGAGACTCTATGACAAAACAAGCCAGACATACCAACAATTATGAAGCCATCCAAGTTCTGGAAGATGCATCGTGCCGAGTTTGGTTTTAACGACAACTTGGCCATGGTGAGTTATGTGCTGAAGCAGCGAAAGACTGTTGTCCTCCTGAGCACCCTGCATGACGACAAAGCGGTGGATGAGGCCAGTGCGAAGAAGAAGCCAGAGATGATCCAATACTATAACTGCACAAAAGGAGGAGTGGACATTATGGATCAGATGGTGTGTAATTACACATGCAAACGCCAGTCAAGGAGGTGGCCAATGGTGCTGTAGTACAACCTGCTGGATGTTGCCACCCTCAATGCTTACACCATATTTATGGCACAGAAGCCCAACTTCATGGTAGGTGTGAACAGCACCCGACAGCTGTCAAAGAGCCTGTGATCCCACACATGCAACCTACCAAAGGTCCCACACATGCAACCTACCAAAGGTCCCACACATGCAACCTACCAAAGGTCATCACTGAGGCAATGGAAAGATGTAGGGTGATGAGAGAGCCATGCCACCACCACTCAGAGCAGCCAGGGCCAGAAGAGGAAGAGGTTCCAGCTCTGCCCAAGCGCAAAGAATAGAAAAGTCAGCTGCTGGTGATCTCAGTGCAACACACCCGTCGACAAAGAGCAAAGTCACATGCTTGTGGTTTGTAACAAATGCATGGACTAAGACAGCATAAGTAAGCATGACATACATGCACATACACACACACTTTGTTAATTTTAGTGTTCATGTTTTCTAAATTCACAATTGTTAGTGTTGTCATTTATATTGACGATGAACTTTGGATTTTCAAATAAATGTTTTGAAATATTATAAAACATGTTTAAGGTACTTTTTGTTTTGTTATTCACAATTATATTGATTATAAGAAGAATATGCTAATATTTTCAATAGCTGTTATGAATTTTCATAATATGTTATCATTGAAATGTGTATCAAACTGTTGAAGAGAGACTAAAAACATTTCAAACAATAAAATAATTATTGAAAGGTCCAAATCATCACTCAAAATAATTATGTTCCACAAAATTTATAATATTTTAGACCCGTCTAAATAAAACACAGATATTACATTATCGGGTCATCTTGACCAGACATATGCATTCTTGGGACGTCAGGTTTACTATGCATCCTAGGGTCACACATCAGGATGCTGAATCATAATTCCATCATAAATGAATTGATACTGAAGATGGTCACACTTTATATACTATGGGATGTCAACCTCTTTTGGTGAATTTGTTTTTAACTGACAAACTAAAAAACAAGTTCCAAGAAGTAAGAATTACATTTGTGGTGTTGAAATCTGTGCCATCTGCTCCAAGAGAGTTCCAAGTTCCCTTTCTGTGAAACCACAGAAAGAGAAGTACTGTGAAGTTTCGTTTTCAAATGGAAACAGTACACACCGATAAATCCAGATCATTCATTTTCAGGGGGTAAACAAACAAGTACAACTAAAATGTTATTTAATCTCAACTTGTTTACCTGTAGTCATGAGCAGGATGATTGCCAGGTTGGAGTGTTGAGATCCAGCACCCTGCAGAGATACAAGATGGTGGAGAAGAGGATACAAAAGCACCATCATCATCATGACAGAACATACTACATGTACAGTATACTCAATTAAAAATAATATGAGAAGATATACCATGATATGAAAAATATGAGACGACACACAAGGCCTGAAAAGAGGAACACCTGTTCATAATTACAACATACATACAACTAACATACATACTGCTAATTGGCTTATTACATTAAAAGTTCCTAACAGCGATCTGCAGGATAGTTAGTCCCTCACTCTGCGGCCATCTGTCAATTTCCCCTCTCAAAGATCTCTTCCCACCTCTTAAGACTGTAGCACGTACCTTGTTTTAACAAATCATTCTATTCTAATACTACAACTTTCTTTTTCTCACATCCAGACAGACCACCACACGGGCCTATCAAATACCATATATGGTGATTCAGTTCATGGATCCTGCTACAGTGTGTGTATTTATACTACTGTGTGAGAGCTCTAATCAAATCATTCCAAGGTATGTATTTATTTTAGTACCTGCCAATGAACTAATTGAACTTGAACAAAGATAAAATAATATAGAAGCACTATTACCATGTTGAAACAGGAGTCCAGTAACAGAGACTCTTAGCATGTTGAAACAGGAGTCCAGTAACAGAGACTCTTAGCATGTTGAAACAGGAGTCCAGTAACAGAGACTCTTACCATGTTGAAACAGGAGTCCAGTAACAGAGACTCTTACCATGTTGAAACAGGAGTCCAGTAACAGAGACTCTTACCATGTTGAAACAGGAGTCCAGTAACAGAGACTCTTACCATGTTGAAACAGGAGTCCAGTAACAGAGACTCTTACCATGTTGACAAAGGGGTCCAGTGGGAGCTCTTTCTGACCGTCACTAGAACAGTAGAAACACGTAGACAAACACTGGTGGACTTCCTCTTCTCTTCTTTTCTTTTTGTCATAGTTTTTTCCTAGTTATTTCACAATAACAAATGTGTTTGCGTGTTGGTTCTTCTATCCTTGTTTGCCCTCACAGCTGAGGGTGGAAGTGCTCTACGCTCACCGGACCGTTTATTAGATACACCCATCTAGTACCGGGTCGGAACCCCCTTTGCCTCCAGAACAGCCTGAATTATTATTGTCATTTTACAAGGTGTCGGAAACGTTTAACAGGGATGTTGGTCCATGCTGACGCGATGATGGTATCACGCAGTTGCTGCAGATTGGACAGCAGTACATTCACGTTGTGAACAGCCCGTTCCCTCTCATCCCAATGATGCTCTATTGCACTTGTCAAACTCATTCCACGGACTGTTTGCAGGTTTTCGCTCCAACCTTGTACCTCACCTGGTTGTCTAGATCTTAATTGAAAGAAAAGAAGAAAAAAAACAGCAGACACTCGGCCCTCCGTGGAATGAGTTTGACACCCCTGCTCTATTGGGTTGAGGACTGGGGACTGCGCAGGCCACTCAAGTAAACTGAACTCGCTTTCATGTTCCAGGCTGATGCTGTTCCACTCCTCAGTTCTCTTCTGTTGGTGATCGCACATTGGAGCCTCTTCTTAGCTGAATTAGTTAAAGAGGATGACTTCTGATGAATAAGGAAAAAACTATGAATACCACACTAGACCTTATAGTGGTTTGTGTTTAGACAGTCTCATGAAAACCCCACAGCACCACACTAGACCTTATAGTGGTTTATGAGTAGACAGTCTCATGAAAACCCCACAGCACCACACTAGATCTTATAGTGGTTTATTAGTAGGCAGTCTCATGAAAACCCCACAGCACCTCACTAGACCTTATAGTGGTTTATTAGTAGGCAGTCTCATGAAAACCCCACAGCACCACACTAGACCTTATAGTGGCTTATGGGTAGGCAGTCTCATCCATATAAGTGAAAGGTGGATAAGACTTCTTCATCTTTTGCTCTAACTAAGCTGTTTTATTCTGACTCTGTCCTTACAGAACTCATACAGAGAGTTAAAGAGGAACATAAATCCAGTCTGAAGAAGTTTAGGTTTGTGTTTGAAGGCACTGCAGAGGAATCGGTTTCACCTGTCCTTGTGATTGTCTCCACCCCCTCCAGGTGTCGTTTATTATCCCTGGTGTATTTATCCCTTTGTCAGTTCATCTTGTACAGTGGGGCAAAAAAGTATTTAGTCAGCCACCAATTGTGCAAGTTCTCCAACTTAAAAAGATGAGAGAGGCCTGTAATTTTCATCATAGGTACACTTCAACTATGACAGACGAAATGAGAAAAAGAAATCCAGAAAATCACATTGTAGGATTTTTTATTTATTTATTTGCAAATGATGGTGGAAAATAAGTATTTGGTCAATAACAAAAGTTTATCTCAATACTTTGTTATATACCCTTTGTTGGCAATGACAGAGGTCAAACGTTTTCTGTAAGTCTTCACAAGGTTTTCACACACTGTTGCTGGTATTTTGGCCCATTCTTCCATGCAGATCTCCTCTAGAGCAGTGATGTTTTGGGGCTGTCGCTGGGCAACACGGACTTTCAACTCCCTCCAAAGATTTTCTATGGGGTTGAGATCTGGAGACTGGCTAGGCCACTCCAGGACCTTGAAATGCTTCTTACGAAGCCACTCCTTCGTTGCCCAGGCGGTGTGTTTGGGATCATTGTCATGCTGAAAGACCCAGCCACGTCATGCTGAAAGACCCAGCCACGCCCCATTCATTCTTTCCTTTACACGGATCAGTCGTCCTGGTTCCTTTGCAGAAAAACAGCCCCAAAGCATGATGTTTCCACCCCCATGCTTCACAGTAGGTATGGTGTTCTTTGGATGCAACTCAGCATTCTTTGTCCTCCAAACACGACGAGTTGAGTTTTTACCAAAAAGTTCTATTTTGGTTTCATCTGACCATATGACATTCTCCCAATCCTCATCTGGATCATCCAAATGCTCTCTAGCAAACTTCAGACGGGCCTGAACATGTACTGGCTTAAGCAGGGGGACACGTCTGGCACTGCAGGATTTGAGTCCCTGGCGGCGAGTGTGTTACTGATGGTAGGCTTTGTTACTTTGGTCCCAGCTCTCTGCAGGTCATTCACTAGGTCCCCGTGTGGTTCTGGGATTTTGCTCACCGTTCTTGTGATCATTTTGACCCCACAGGGTAAGATCTTGCGTGGAGTCCCAGATCGAGGAAGATTATCAGTGGTCTTGTATGTCTTCCATTTCCTAATAATTGCTCCCACAGTTGATTTCTTCAAACCAAGCTGCTTACCTATTGCAGATTCAGTCTTCCCAACCTGGTGCAGGTCTACAATTTTGTTTCTGGTGTCCTTTGACAGCTCTTTGGTCTTGGCCATAGTGGAGTTTGGAGTGTGACTGTTTGAGGTTGTGGACAGGTGTCTTTTATACTGATAACAAGTTCAAACAGGTGCCATTAATACAGGTAACGAGTGGAGGACAGAGGAGCCTCTTAAAGAAGAAGTTACAGGTCTGTGAGAGCCAGAAATCTTGCTTGTTTGTATGTGACCAAATACTTATTTTCCACCATAATTTGCAAATAAATTCATAAAGAATCCTACAATGTGATTTTCTGGATTTTTTTCCCTCATTTTGTCTGTCATAGTTGAAGTGTACCTATGATGAAAATTACAGGCCTCTCTCATCTTTTTAAGTGAGAGAACTTGCACAATTGGTGGCTGACTAAATACTTTTTTGCCCCACTGTATGTTTTTTCAACCAGCGTGTTTTTCCCCGTACTCCTTTTTTAATTCTCTTTTGCTAGTCCACTAGGTTTTGACCCTTGCGTGTTTGCTGGACTCCGTACTAGCCTGCCTGCCCTGACCTCGAGCCTGGCTGCCACTCTGTACCTCCTGGACTCTGAACTGGTTTTCACCTTTTGCTTGTCCACGACCATTCTCTTGCCTACCCCTTTTGGATTGTTCAATAAATATCAAAGACTCAAACCATCTGCCTCCCGTGTCTGTATCTGGGTCTCACCTTGTGCTCTTATAAGGAAGAAACTCCCCTCAACAGCATCTACACTAGGGTTGAATGGCGGTATCCAAGTTACCAAGATTTACTGGGATTTACCCCCAAAAAATAACTGCGAGAAACTGTGAAAAAACCCCGGTAAATTGTGAAAGGTAGGACTGCATTTGCTGCAGCACAGCCTATGCTACAGTAATAAGGACAGAATGATTGTCTAATCTACCCATCTCCATCGGGCTTTCAGGGGTCACCTTGTTTTATTGTAAATATATATTTTTTTAAATTGCTGCTGCAGAGTTTTAAAACAGTCCCCCACCACCCCCCTCTCCTCCAGTCCCTCACTACCACCCCCCCTCTCCAGTCCCCCACCACCCCCCTCTCCTCCAGTCTCTCACTACCACCCCCTCTCCAGTCCCCACCACCCCCTCTCCTCCAGTCCCTCACTACCACCCCTCTCCTCCAGTCCCCCACCACCCCCTCTCCTCCAGTCCCTCACTACCACCCCCTCTCCAGTCCCCCACCACCCCCCTCTCCTCCAGTCTCTCACTACCACCCCCTCTCCAGTCCCCACCACCCCTCTCCTCCAGTCCCCCACCACCCCCTCTCCTCCAGTCCCTCACTACCACCCCCTCTCCAGTTCCCCACCACCCCTCTCCTCCAGTCCCTCACTACCCCCTCTCCTCCAGTCCCTCACTACCACCCCTCTCCAGTCCCCACCACCCCCCTCTCCTCTCCTTCAGAAAAAGCTTATTTCTGTCAAATTATGTGTACAGATTTTTGTTCGTCCCTGTTAGTAAGCATTTGGTCCTTATTGTCAAGATAATCCATCCACTTGACAGGTGTGGCATATCAAGAAGCTGAGGAATATTTCTGTCTGTAATAAAGCCCTTTTTGTGGGGGAAAACTCGTTCTGATTGGCTGGGCCTGGCTCCCCAGTGGGTGGCCCTATGCCCTCCCAGGCCCACCCATGTCTGCGCCCCTGCCCAGTCATGTGAAATCCATACATTAGGGCCTAATGATTTTAATTCAATTGACTGATTTCCTTATATGAACTGTATCTCAGCAAAAAATTTGAAATTGTTGCATGTTGGGTTTATATATTTTTTCAGTGTACAGATTTCTAATAGTGAATCTCTGATTAGTACTTACTAATGTAGATTCTCTCTGATTAATACTCACTAATGGTGAATCTCTTCTGAATTCTAGATCTTCCACTTAAGTACGCAGGAGGAGCGCTTCTCTCGCCTGTGGACACAGTGTCAACGCTGTCAAGGCTCTCCATGAGGATGTGCTCTGTACCAGGTACATACATACATATATATATCACGCACGCACGCGCACACACACACACACACATACACACACTCACACACACCAAAATGCTTACAATTAGTATACAGATGTGTGTTTGAAAGTTACTTCGCCGGTACATCGTTAGTGTGACTCTCTCGAAGGGTGATGTCAAGCTCCAAGTTTGTTTACAATCTAAAGATAACTTAGGTAAGTAAATACATATACTCTATATTCACTTCTGAAATGGGACATACTCTGTATTCACTTCTGAAATGGGAGATACCCTATATTCACTTCTGAAATGGGATACCCTATATTCACTTCTGAAATGGGATACCCTATATTCACTTCTGAAATGGGAGATACCCTATATTCACTTCTGAAATGGGAGATACCCTATATTCACTTCTGAAATGGGAGATACCCTATATTCACTTCTGAAATGGGAGATACTCTATATTCACTTCTGAAATGGGAGATACTCTATATTCACTTCTGAAATGGGAGATACTCTATATTCACTTCTGAAATTGGAGATACTCTATATTCACTTCTGAAATGGGAGATACTCTATATTCACTTCTGAAATGGGAGATACTCTATATTCACTTCTGAAATACAGTGGGGCAAAAAAGTATTTAGTCAGCCACCAATTGTGCAAGTTCTTTCACTTAAAAAGATGAGAGAGGCCTGTAATTTTCATCATAGGTACACTTCAACTATGACAGACAAAATGAGGGAAAAAAATCCAGAAAATCACATTGTAAGATTTTTTATGAATTTATTTGCAAATTATGGTGGAAAATAAGTATTTGGTCACATACAAACAAGCAAGATTTCTGGCTCTCACAGACCTGTAACTTCTTCTTTAAGAGGCTCCTCTGTCCTCCACTCGTTACCTGTATTAATGGCACCTGTTTGAACTTGTTATCAGTATAAAAGACACCTGTCTACAACCTCAAACAGTCACACTCCAAACTCCACTATGGCCAAGACCAAAGAGCTGTCAAAGGACACCAGAAACAAAATTGTAGACCTGCACCAGGTTGGGAAGACTGAATCTGCAATAGGTAAGCAGCTTGGTTTGAAGAAATCAACTGTGGGAGCAATTATTAGGAAATGGAAGACATACAAGACCACTGATAATCTTCCTCGATCTGGGACTCCACGCAAGATCTTACCCTGTGGGGTCAAAATGATCACAAGAACGGTGAGCAAAAATCCCAGAACCACACGGGGGGACCTAGTGAATGACCTGCAGAGAGCTGGGACCAAAGTAACAAAGCCTACCATCAGTAACACACTACGCCGCCAGGGACTCAAATCCTGCAGTGCCAGACGTGTCCCCCTGCTTAAGCCAGTACATGTTCAGGCCCGTCTGAAGTTTGCTAGAGAGCATTTGGATGATCCAGATGTGGATTGGGAGAATGTCATATGGTCAGATGAAATAGAACTTAGAACTTAGAATATAACTTTTTGGTAAAAACTCAACTCGTCGTGTTTGGAGGACAAAGAATGCTGAGTTGCATCCAAAGAACACCATACCTACTGTGAAGCATGGGGGTGGAAACATCATGCTTTGGGGCTGTTTTTCTGCAAAGGGACCAGGACGACTGATCCGTGTAAAGGAAAGAATGAATGGGGCCATGTATCGTGAGATTTTGAGTGAAAACCTCCTTCCATCAGCAAGGGCATTGAAGATGAAACGTGGCTGGGTCTTTCAGCATGACAATGATCCCAAACACACCGCCCAGGCAACGAAGGAGTGGCTTCGTAAGAAGCATTTCAAGGTCCTGGAGTGGCCTAGCCAGTCTCCAGATCTCAACCCCATAGAAAATCTTTGGAGGGAGTTGAAAGTCCGTGTTGCCCAGCGACAGCCCCAAAACATCACTGCTCTAGAGGAGATCTGCATGGAGGAATGGGCCAAAATACCAGCAACAGTGTGTGAAAACCTTGTGAAGACTTACAGAAAACGTTTGACCTATATCCGTTTGACTTTTGTTATTGACCAAATACTTATTTTCCACCATAATTTGCAAATAAATAAATTAAAAATCCTACAATGTGATTTTCTGGATTTCCTTTTCTCATTTCGTCTGTCATAGTTGAAGTGTACCTATGATGAAAGTTACAGGCCTCTCTCATCTTTTTAAGTTGGAGAACTTGCACAATTGGTGACTGACTAAATACTTTTTTGCCCCACTGTATGCAGTGTAGGGAAACTTTAATGCACCTAAATGTGCAACATCTGTACCAGCAGCACACTCATGTTGGACAACTACCACAGATAGACCCACTCTGAATTACACATCAACATATATGCTACACACACTACACACTAACACACACAAACTAGATGTTGCCAGTTCAACGCCCCAGTAACCAAGCTGTCAGAGCAGCAGTCCCTTAAAAAGCATGGGCTGAGGCACACTGCTAAATGTTTGTAGAGTTGCTGAGTAACGGAAGGTAAACAGTATCCAAAGAAAGAAAGGGAGTTTCTCAACAATGGTTGTATTAAATTGTTTGAATCATGTAACGTGTGACTTCCTTCCTTTATGTTTAGAACAGCAGTATCTGCTAATCTGTCTAAAAAACGTATCCCTTCAGATAGCTGCTATTTTTTAAAAAGGTTTTACTTGCAATGATTGTGATGTGTGGTTGTTTTTGCCTACTTTAGTTGAATGCAAAGTCAGTGTGTAGTTGAATGGAAATATTTAGTTGAATGGAAGTCGCCAAATGTAGTTTAGTTTGTAGAGCATGGCACTTGCAATGACTCTCTCGAAGGGTGATGGCACTTGCAATGCCAGGATAGTGGGTTCGATTCCCGGGAGCACCATGACTAAGTTGTTTTGGATAAAATCGGCTTCTGAATGGCAGATGATTATTATTATTAAGTTAATGTAAATGTTGCTGTCCCTCCCTATGTCCCATATTCTACATGAGGAATAAGGTGCAGAAAGACCTCGATGATCAGGAGAAGCTGGTGTCCCGCTTTGGATTGTGAGAGACAAAACCAACAGCGACTCCATATTCACCGGCTCCCCTCTCTCCTTTTTTAAGAAGTTAACCTTTATTTAACTAGGCAAGTTAGTTAAGAACAAATTCTTATTTACAATGACAGCCTACAGGGGAACAGTGGGTGAACTGCCTGGTTCAGGGGAAGATTAACAGATTCTTACCTTGTCAGCTCAGGGATTCGATCCAGCAACCTTTCGGTTACTGGCCCAACTAACCACTAGGCTACCTCCTCGTCTTCTCTTTTCCCTCTGCTGGAAAGGATTTGTACTGTATTTTCTTCTGGTAAAAATGCTAAATGTTACACTTATTTACTATTTTCTTGAAATATTAATAAATAAATGGCATCTTTTTGTAGAAATTTGTCTTGTCATTGTTGTCTGTCTTCAGTCTAGAAGATCTCAGTTGCATTGAACCAAAAGTAGTTGTGGTTTTGTACTATTTTGAGTACTAAACGTTGTGTAGTGCTCATTTTGTGATAACCGATGTGTTACTGTTGTCTGTGGTAAAGCAGTAAGTAATTTCTTTTACTGTACTTCACCTCTAATATGCTACATTTCAGGCTCCTATGGGGCAAAAAATTATCCAAAACACAACCAAAACAATCTGCAAATGCATCAGAGTTTGTAGTCACCAACTTCATGTAGTCATTGCATGTAAGGAATATGGGACTAAATATTAAAGATTTGACTACTTCAATACACTCCAAGACAGTGTTTCCCAACTCCGGTCCTCGAGTACCTCCGGGGCAACAACAAAACGTGTGTTGTTGGGAGTAGGCTACTCTGGGACCGGAGTTGAGAAACACTGCTCTAAGTGAATTGGTCAGAAGACTTCTTCAAATTGTATTTTTATTTTATTTCACCTTTATTTAACCAGGTAGGCAAGTTGAGAACAAGTTCTCATTTACAACTGCGACCTGGCCAAGATAAGGCAAAGCAGTTCGACACATACAACAACACAGAGTTACACATGGAGTAAAACAAACATACAGTCAATAATACAGTAGAAAAAACAAAACTATATACAAAGAGTGCAAATGAGGTAAGATAAGGAAGTGGGTGCTGCTATGGTGACCAGCGAGCTGAGATAAGGCGGGGCTTTACCTAGCAGGGACTTGTAGATGACCTGGAGCCAGTGGGTATGGCGACGAGTGTAAAGCGAGGGCCAGCCAACGAGAGAGCGTACAGGTCGCAGTGGTGGGTGGTATATGGGGCTTTGGTGACAACGGATTGCACTGTGATGGACTGCATCCAATTTGTTGAGTAGAGTATTGGAGTCTTGTGTAAATTACATCACCCGAAGTCGAGGATCGGTAGGATGGTCAGTTTTACGAGGGTATGTTTGGCAGCATGAGTGAAGGATGCTTTGTTGCGAAATAGGAAGCCAATTCTAGATTTAATTTTGGATTGGAGATGTTTGATGTGAGTCTGTAAGGAGAGTTTACAATCTAATCAGACACCTAGATATTTGTAGTTGTCCACATAATCTAAGACAGAACCGTCCAGAGTAGTGATGCTGGACGGGCGGGCAGGTGCGGGCAGCGATCGATTGAAGAGCATGCATTTAGTTTTACTTGCGTTTAAGAGCAGTTGGAGGCCACAGAAGGAGAGTTGTATGGCATTGAAGCTCGTCTGGCATTGAAGCTCGTCTGGAGGGTAGTTAACACAGTGTCCAAAGAGGGGCCAGAAGTATACAGAATGGTGTTGTCTGCGTAGAGGTGGATCAGCAGCAAGAGCGAGAGCGACATCATTGATGTATACAGAGAAGAGAATCGGCCCAAGAATTGAACCCTGTGGCACCCCCAGAGACTGCCAGAGGCCCGGACAACAGGCCCTCCGATTTGACACACTGAACTCTATCGGAGAAGTAGTTGGTGAACCTTGCGATGCAATCATTTGAGAAACCAAGGCTGTCGAGTCTGCCGATAAGGATGTGGTGATTGACAGAGTCGAAAGCCTTGGCCAGGTCAATGAATATGGCTGCACAGTAATGTCTCTTATCGATGGGGGTTATGATGTCGTTTAGGACCTTGAGCGTGGCTGAGGTGCACCCATGACCAGCTCTGAAACCAGATTGCATAGCGGAGAAGGTACGGTGGGATTCGAAATGGTCGGTAATCTGTTTGTTAACTTGGCTTTCAAAGACCTTAGAAAGGCAGGGTAGGATAGATATAGGTCTGTAGCAGTTTGGGTCAACAGTGTCTCCCCCTTTGAAGAGGGGGATGACCGCAGCTGCTTTCCAGTCTTTGGGAATCTCAGACGACACGAAAGAGGTTGCAACAATTTCGGCAGATAATTTTAGAAAGAAAGTGTCCAGATTGTCTAGCCCGGCTGATTTGTAGGGGTCCAGATTTTGCAGCTCTTTCAGAACATCAGCTAACTGGATTTGGTAGAAGGAGAAATGGGGGAGGCTTGGGCGAGTTACTGAGGGGGGAGCAGGGCTGTTGACCGGGGTCGGGGTAGCCAGGTGGAAAGCAAGGCCAGCTGTAGAAAAATGCTTATTGAAATTCTTAATTATTGTGGGTTTATCGGTGGTGACAGCATTTCCTATCCTTAGTGCAGTGGGCAGCTGGGAGGAGGTGCTCTTATTCTCCATGGACTTTACAGTGTCCCAGAACTTTTTTGAGTTTGTGTTACAGGAAGCACATTTCTGCTTGAAAAAGCTAGCCTTGGCTTTCCTAACTGCCAGTGTATATTGGTTCTTGACATCCCTGAAAAGTTGCATATCACGGGGGCTGTTCGATGCTAATGCAGAACGCCACAGGATGTTTTTGTGCTGGTCAAGGGCAGCCAGGTCTGGAGAGAACCAAGGGCTATATCTGTTCCTGGTTCTAAATTTCTTGAATGGGGCATGCTTATTTAAGATGGTGAGGAAGGCACTTATAAATAATAACCAGGCATCCTCTACTGTCGGGATGAGGTCAATATCCTTCCAGGATACCCGGGCCAGGTTGATTAGAAAGGCCTGCTCGCTGAAATGTTTTAGGGAACGTTTGACAGTAATAAGAGGAGGTAGTTTGACCGCAAACCCATTATGGATGCAGGCAATGAGGCAGTGATTGCTGAGATCTTGGTTGAAAACAGCAGGGGTGTATTTGGAGGGCAAGTTAGTTAGGATGGCATCTATGAGGGTGCCCGTGTTTACGGCTTTTGGGTTATACCTAGTAGGTTCAATGATGATTTGTGTGAGGTTTAGGGCATCAAGCTTATATTGTAGGATGGCCGGGGTGTTAAGCATGTCCCAGTTTAGGTCACCTAGCAGCACGAACTCTGAAGATAGATGGAGGGCAATCAGTTCACATATGGTGTCCAGAGCACAGCTGGAGGCAGAGGGTGGTCTATAGCAAGCGGCAACAGTGAAAGACTTGTTTCTAGAAAGGTGGATTTTTAAAAGTAAGAGTTCAAATTGTTTGGGTACAGACCTGGATAGTAACACAGAACTCTGCAGGCTATCTCTGCAGTAGATTGCAACACCGCCCCCTTTGGCCGTTCTATCTTGTCTGAAAATGTTGTAGTTAGGGATGGAGATTTCAGGGTTTTTGGTGGTCTTCCTAAGCCAGGATTCAGACACGGCTAGGACATCCGGGTTTGCAGAGTGTGCTAAAGCAGTGAATAAAACAAACTTAGGGAGGCTGCTTCTAATGTTAACATGCATGAAACCAAGGCTTTTACGGTTGCAGAAGTCAACAAATGATAGCGCCTGGGGAATAGGAGTGGAGCTAGGCGCTGCAGGGACAGGATTAACCTCTATATCACCAGAGGAGGAGTAGGATAAGGGTACGGCTAAAGGCTAAAATGACTGGTCGTCTAGGACGTCCTGAACAGAGAGTAAAAAGAACAGGTTTCAGGGGGCGATAAAATAGATTAAAGGCATAATGTACAGACAAAGGTATGGTAGGACGTAAATACAGTGGAGGTAGAACTAGGCATTGAGTGGTGATGAAAGAGATATTGTCTCTAGAAACATTTAAACCAGGTGATGTCATCGCATGTGTGGGTGGTGGAACTGAAGGGTTGGATAAGGTATATTGAGCAGGGCTAGAGGCTCTACAGTGAAATAAGACAATAAACACTAACCAGAACAGCAATGGACAAGGCCTATTGACATTAAGGAGAGGCATGCTTAGCCGAGTGATCATAAGGGTCCAGTGAGTAATGAGGCTGGTTGGGGACACGGCGATTCAGACAGCTAGCCGGGGATAGCAAGCTAGCAGAGGCTAGCAGGCCGGCTAACAAAGACGGAGGAAGTCTGTTTATAGCCTCCTCGTGCGTTTCCGTCGGTAGACCAGTCGTGATGGGTTAGTGGGGTTCCGTGTGGTGAAGGGGACCAGGCCAATTGGCAAAATAGGTAATAGTGGCCCAAGAAATTGTCTGATGGACCTGTTTAGCTAGCAGCCGATATGCTCTAGACAGCAACCGTTAGCAGGCCGCAGTTAGCTGATGGGCGTTCAGGTGACGTCGCGACGGAGGGCCGGTTGAATAACCCCCTCAGGCAGATAACGTCGGTAGTCCAGTCGTGAAGGCCCGGTGGGGCTCCGCACCGGCAGTAAATCTGGTCTAGAAGGTTGTGTGTTTATACCTCTATCTGGTCTAGAAGGTTGTGTGTTTATACCTCTATCTGGTCTAGAAGGTTGTGTGTTTACAACTCTATCTGGTCTAGAAGGTTGTGTGTTTATACCTCTATCTGGTCTAGAAGGTTGTGTGTTTGTACCTCTATCTGGTCTAGAAGGTTGTGTGTTTACAACTCTATCTGGTCTAGAAGGTTGTGTGTTTATACCTCTATCTGGTCCAGAAGGTTGTGTGTTAATACCTCTATCTGGTCTAGAAGGTTGTGTATTTATACCTCTATCTGGTCTAGAAGGTTGTGTGTTAATACCTCTATCTGGTCCAGAAGGTTGTGTGTTAATACCTCTATCTGGTCCAGAAGGTTACTGTAAACAGACAGAGACGGGTGTGTTGTGTTTACTGTATGATGCTACACATTTAACAAACAAGTAATATTTACTAATGATTTGATCACACTTAACAATAAAATATATCGTATTCAAAGTCAAAGGCGTTTTACAGAACAGCACTCTAACAGAACAGAACATGGATGTACAGTCACAGGAATACAATATAATCATCTCACGACAACTGTGATTTATTAATGCCCATATCTTAATTCATGACCACTGTCAACGCCATCAAGTCACACGGTTGTGTTAGAACAGGATGGTGTGTGTGACTGATGTCATGGAGACCCAGGAGTTCCTCCAGGACCGAGAAGGCTACTCTACCTGGCACAAGGACACTGAGCAAGGGTTACAGCTGGCTAGTCCAAAAGCTGGATAGAGGGGCTCAGTGAATGTGGTGTGGAATGTGTACAGGTGGGTCAATGTGTCAGAGAAGACCGTGTAGAAGGACAGAGTGCCAGCCAGCCAGTCCAGATACACTCCTATTCTGTGCCTGGAGGGGTCCCTAAAGGGAGGGAATTTAATATCTGCGCCATTATGACAAAAATGTGTTTTGTCCTCCATACACCAGGACTTGTCATTGTGTCCAATGGTAAAGTCATTGCAGATGCTGCCTTTTCTTTTGATTCCTTTGTACGTCACGCCGAGAACAACGTCATCACTTGACTCCGTTTCCCAGTAATGGCGCTCAGTCAGACCCTCTCTACAAAGAACCTGAAAAACGCCATAAAATCTCTCCGGGTGATCAGGATATGGCTGTTCCTCAATCTCATATCTCACCACTCGGTTTCCTTCAGACAGAGAGAGGTGTTTGTTTGCTGTGTTTGGGTCCAGTGTGAGATCACAGGCATCTGTAGACAAGAGAAGAGGAAAGAGGAGAGGACCAGCTGGATTAAACCAGGAGTGTATTGTTACCAGGGCTGTCAAACTATTTTAAAACAATGTTTATGTGTAGTATAATACTTTATTTTGTAACATGTCAAGTATAATGTATTCTTACACTTCTTCAGCAGCTCCAGTTTCACCCAGCACTCATCATTGTGGTCAATACTGTGCGAGAGGCAGGTGAACAGACAGTGTGAATATACTCAAAGGTCTTACTAGAGTATCTTGCATTATTTTCATCAACTGCACTTACTTGAGTTTCTCCAGTCTACAGTCTGGATCTTCCATCATAGCAGAGAGCATCTTCACTCCTGAGTCTCCTGGGTGATTGTAGCTCAGGTCCAGCTCTCTCAGGTGGGAGGGGTTTGAGGTTAGTGCTGAAGCCAGAGAACCACAGCCTTCCTCTGTGACTCTACAGAATGGCAGCCTGCAAAGAGAGGTAATGACGATCCTTGGCACATAAATCCTGATTTTATCACTCACAGCAGATTCAGACATGAGACCAAATTGCAAGGCTCAAACACGCCCACTTTATGATACACCTATCTGCCATAGGATTGCTTTCAAAATAGAGGCTGACAATATTCATAGGATTACCTGTGCAAACCATCCTTTCTCCTGTACTTTACTAACGGGGAAAAGTATGAAACTATGTCTCAAAAGGATGGTGGCATCGTCGGAAATCGTAGACATGGGACAAAAAGTTTGACCTACGTGTTTATTTATCAAAATTGATTTATCGATGGGGATTAAACGCACTGATGCAGCAACTACTTACAGTAAGTGTTCACCTTCGTGGGATAGAACATCGTTGATGTTTGATTAGATGATAATGTAGCCTAAACAAACTCGCCAGTCAGAAAAGAAAGCTGACACGAAAAATCAAAATCAATCGTGCAATTTGTTATCTTTCTCCTATTGTCTAATAAATACGCATTGGTTAATTCTAGAGCGATGTATGATGTTGATGTTCACAACTGTTGGGTGCAATTTTTGGTACAAAACATGTCCGCCTTGTGTTTAAGCAGTGCTTCATTTAAGCCTCTCCGTTTTAAACTGTTGTGTTCTGGAACCTATTTGACCGGATCCGGTACCTCTCCTGGCATGAAAAATAATTTATACTTTTTGCAATGTAAAAATTATAATAAAATCGATCAAAGTTCTTTCGAGTTGCCTCTTCGTTAATTCTCCTGCCCACACAAAAAAACGTAATATGAAAAAGTAGATTTTATGGTTTATGGTTTGCGCAACATTGTAACCTATGTTTGAGACCAAAGCATGGTCGTGGCTGTGTGAGAAGCGCGCCAGTATCTCTAACAGAACTAGAATGAGATTCACTTTCTGTGATCTCTGTCCCTGCTCTGATAGACATGAGCCTGCAACTCATCTCTCCAGCGTTGCACTTCATCATTTATTTCCTTATAAAATCATAGCAGCGCGAAGGGTTCTGAACGAACTGCAGCACCCCTGATGAATTGAAATACATTTGACGAAGTTGTATAATTACTGCTGTCTATTTTAAGAAATAAATAATTCAGACTAGCCTACTACACCATGATAAGGCCTATAATTTAGCCACAGAGGATCAATAGCTTAATATATATATATATATATATATATATATATATATATATATATATATATATATATATATATATATATATATATATATATATATATATATATATATATAGCCTAGCTGTGGATTGTAGCCAAATAACAAGGAATAGCCTACAGTCGGGAACGCGCGGCAAATCTGCCAGTGAAAAAAACATCACGCAGACAAAACAGGCCTTTCGCAATATTTGAAACACAAAAGAGGGAAAACGGGTTGGAAAGGAAATGGCTCCTGCTGAAAAGAGAATACTCTAGACGTCCTGAGTGGCACAGCGGTCTAAGGCACTGCATCACATCAAATTGTATTGGTCACATACACGTGTTTAGCAGATGTTTTTGCTGGTGTAACGAAATGCTTATCATCTCAGTGCTAGAGGCGTCACTACAGACCCGGGTTAGATCCCGGTCTGTATCACAACTGGCCGTGATCGGGAGTCCCATAGGGTGGCGCATAAATGGCCCAGTATCGTCCGGGTTAGGCCATCTTTGGAAATAAGATTTTGTTCTTAACTGACTTGCCTAGTGAAATATATATGAGAGAGAGAGAGAGATTTGGCACGAGCGAGATTTGGCACGAGCAAATCAATATCACCAGCGAGTGAGTAGCACATCATTGGGTGAAACTGGAAAGCATTTTTAGGTCTATAATTTCCTCCTCATATTGTATCCTACAATATGTGTCACCACACAACTAGGCTGTTGATGGATTCAATACAAGGTCGTTTTTAGATTGTCAGTTTGTCACCGAGGTAAAGTTGGTTTATATTCGGACATTCAACAGACAAAATCCAAAATCCATTTAAAAATGTAATAATCAATAACTAATTCACAGTTTGTCACAGAATCATCAAACTAGATGTGATTTATTCTATAAATGTCAAGCATACTTTTACAACCTTTGTTTTGTGGAAAATTCCCGTTTTGATTTGATAGGGGGCATGTAGTCAGTCTAGAGGGTGTGTGGTCAAAGGTCTAACCCTGTTAGAAGGGGCTGGCATAACATTCTGCATCTTCAGTTTTATTAAATTAGATTACAGGAGAAAACAACGGGATGAAGGGGTCAGGCCTGACTAACAAAGAAGACAGGTGGATGATCAAGAGGACCAATACAACCAAGAGGATCAACATGGACATTCCACAGTGGAGATAAGGAAAGGGTGAACCATAACATACACTACCTTTCGAAAGTTTGGGTCAATTAGACATTTCCTTGTTTTTGAAAGAACATTTAAAAATGTGTCCATGAAAATAACATCAAATTGATCATAAATACAGTGTACATTGTTAATGTTGTATATGACTATTGTAGCTGGAAACTGCAGTTTTTGTATGGAATATCTACATAGGCGTACAGAGGCCAATTATCAGCAACCATCCCTCCTGTGTTCCAATGACACGTTGTGTTAGCTAATCCAAGTTTATAATTTTAAAGGGCTAATTGATCATTAGAAAACCCTTTTGTAATTATGTTAGCACAGCTGAAAACGGTTGTTCTGAATAAAGAAGCAATAAAACTGTCCTTTAGACTAGTTGAGTATCTGGAGCATCAGCATTTGTGGGTTCGATTACAGGCTCAAAATGGCCAGAAACAAATAACAACAGTTTTCAGCTCTGCTAACAAAATTGCAAAAGAGTTTTCTAATGTAATTGATGATCTAATGATCAATTAGCCTTTTAAAATTATAAATTTGGATTAGCTAACACAACATGCCATTGGAACACAGGAGTGATGGTTGCTGATAATGGGCCTCTGAAGATATCCCTCTAGTGGTGTGGGGGCTGTGCTTCGGCAGAGTGGGTGGGGTTATATCCTGCCTGTTTGGCCACAGTGTCTCCTGACCACTCCTGTCTCAGCCCCCAGTATTTATGCGTCGGGGGGATATCTGGAGTATTTCTCCTCTTTTATCCGGTGTCCTGTGTGAATTTAAGTATGCTCTCTAATTCTCTCTCTCTTTTTCTCTCTCGCTTTCTTTCTCTCTCTCGGAGGACCTGAGCCCTAGGACCATTCCTCAGGACTACCTGGCCTGATGACTCCTTGCTGTCCCCAGTCCACCTGGCCGTGCTGCTGCTCCAGTTTCAACTGTTCTTCCTGCGGTTATGGAACCCTGACCTGTTCACCAGACGTGCTACCAGTCCCAGACCTGCTGTTTTCAACTCTCTAGAGACAGCAGGAGCGATAGAGATACCCTGAATGATCGGCTATGAAAAGCCAACTGACATTTACTCCTGAGGTGCTGACCTGTTGCACCCTCGACAACCACTGTGATTATTATTATTTGACCCTGCCGGTCATCTATGCACATTTTAACATCTTGGCCATGTTCTGTTATAATCTGGTTCCTCTCTAGGATTCTTCCTAGGTTCTGACCTTTCTAGGGAGGTTTTCCTAGCCACCGTGCTTCTACACCTGCATTGCTTGCTGTTTGGGGTTTTAGGCTGGGTTACTGTACATCGCTCGGTGACATCAGCTGATGTAAGATGGGCTTTATAAATACATTTAATTGATTGATTGGTCTGAAGCAGCGGTGATAGAAAAGGCGGGGCTCATGCCGTCGCAGCCCTGCCAGACTGATACCCCTGCAGCGTTTAATGTAAGCCCGCGTTTAATGTACAGCACTCTGTGACATCAGCTGATGTAAGAAGGGCTTTATATAAATACATTTGATTTGATCAAACATACAACAGACAGACACTGCTCGAAAGGAGTTGTTTGTGATATCTACACTCAGTTGCCACTTTATTAGGTTCACCACCCTATTCACGAAAATAAATTGCTCCTACATACATCAGGTCCAGTGGTCTTGGCTTGCTAGACACTAAAGCATGCAGATAAGTATTCAGGTATTCTGTTACTGTTTGTTTGAACTTTAGAATGTGCAAAATGGCAGCACAGTCTGTAATGGTATTTTGTAACTCAGAAAAGTTCCAAAACTGCTTTTTAAAATAATTCCAACACTCAGCTTGTACTGACTGTAATAAACTCCAACTGGACATAAAAACTGGAACAGTTATCTCCTTTCCCAGTTTCATCAACTGTTTTGAATTCATGCTGTTCCAGATGCATATGTGGTTGTACCTAATAAAGTGACCACTGAATCTATAGACTTTCCAGAATGTGTTGGGAATTCCCAGGGGTATTAAACATTTGGCTGTAAGTGTTGAAGAGTTGAATCTATTACCTCAGGAGATGGTACCATTCAGCTTGTCTGGGGATGACAAAGAACAACTTCATCAAAGCCAAAATAGAAAATGATTGGAAGGGGCCTCTTTGCTGGTAAATTAGAGACGTATAAATAAATGACTGTTGTGCCTTGTAACTACTTTAAAATGTGGAACTGTTGCACTAAAAATGCAAACATTGATTTGGCATACAATTTAAGATTGTAAACATTGTACAACTTCATATAGAACAAATTGCACTTGAAATTAACATTTCTTTAAAGTTATTGCAAATAAATGCATATTTTCAATTTTTTTCTGCGATAATCACTGAATTAGTTATTGATTTCTTCATCTTTAAAGGCAATATTTGAGATTTTATGTATTTCTATCAAATCAAAACTGGAATTTTTACTCAAAGCAAAGGTTGTAAAAGTATGCTAGGCATTTATAGAATAAATCATATCTAGTTTGATGATTGTCATAATCAGTGAAAACGTTATTAATTTATACTGCTTTACATGGAATTTTATAGATTTATGTATTTCTATCAAATCAAAACTGGAATTTCTACTCAAAACAAAGGTTGTAAAAGTACACTAGGCATTTATAGAATACATCTTATCTAGTTTGATGATTGTCATAATCAGTGAAAACGTTATTAATTTATACCGCTTTACATAGCATTTTATAAATTGTATGTATTTCTATCAAATCAAAACTTGAATTTTTCCTCTAAACAAAGGTTGTAAAAGTATACTAGACATTTATAGAATAAATCATACCTAGTTTGATGTTTCTGTGACAAATGGTGAATTTAAATGGCTTTTGGTGAATGTCTGTTGAATGTCTGAATGTGTGAATATAAAGCCAACTTTACCTCGGTCAGTTTGTCAGTGTCAAAGTAGCCTTCCATTTCGATCATTTGTGCGGTATTAAAAAAAAATTCTGCCAAAGTCTCCAGTCATGTAAAATGACGTAGAATTACATGCGTTTATAAAAGGCCAAAGTTTTACCTGACCATAGGCTACACATTTTTTTGTAGCCTATGCAGGATTGAAATGTAAAGGCAATGTTCCCGCTTTAGCGGATAATGCATTCGCGTTAAACGCTGCATGTCAGCTGAATCGGAAATCACCTTCACATTTCTTTCAAGGAATCTTTAATGCTTCAGTTTTACAGATTGAATAGAGCCCTAGATGACACCAACCATGGATAAGTAGTCTAATGTCGCATGTCTTTGGGTACAACTTGATGGGAGATTGTGATGGGGCAGTTAAATGTTATCTTTGGGCCGGTACCTTAGAAAGAGTTGGTTGGATAGGGAGTAATTTCATGCTAATTTATTAAATTAAGCTCATATGTATATGCAAATGAGTTGTTATTTTCAAACGTTATTATTCAATCAATATAATAACAAAACATAGAAAAGAGAAGCCTACCAACCTCAGAGTCTCCAGTTTACAGTGGGGATTCCCCAGTCCAGCAGAGAGCAGCTTCACTCCTGAATCCTGCAGGTCATTGTTACTCAGGTCAAGCTCTCTCAGGTGTGAGGGGATGGTCTGAAGAGCTGATGCCAGTGCTTCACAACTTTCGTTACTGAGATTACATTGATAGAGCCTAAATGAAACATTTCAAAGAAACATATGAAGACAGAAGTTCCCCAGTCCCTGCCAGCCACCACTGTTAACTCGAAATGACACAAGGTTCCAGTTTACTATACCATATGAACACACTACAAGGTAGCCATTCCACTCAAGGCTAGGTCCATCAACAACAAGACCTGACGCGCAGGCGCACTCTTAACTGAGTGATAGCCCCGTAATAACCCAAATATAGGGATACTTAAAACATGAACTTAACAATCTCCCACTTTTCTTTAAAGACAAATAAAACAACAACGTAATTAAATGTCCAAGTATTATTCAAGTTCCCCATTACAAATGGGTTGTGTGACAAGGTGTTTATTTGTATTACTCAAGCTGCCACTTTCCATTACTGAGAGCATGTAGGAGCACAAGACCGGATGCTCCTTTTTTAGTCAGACAGTCAGCTGGCTGTTCCTTTGTGGTCGACCACAGAATCCGCTGGATTATCTGTGCTTGAATAAGTTCCTTGATGCTGCTAATCTCAAGACGAAGTATTTTCTCTGTGACAGACTTGGTTGACTTGACAGCATCAACTAAGGAGTAGTTGTCAGTGACACAAACTACAGGTAGAATGTGCCGTTTTGTCCCACCAGTGGTAAGCTCTGAGTACAGAGTTGCAAGAAAGATAGCATTGTCAATTCCATCCGCAAGAGCAAGGGTTTCTCCAGCAAGTGTGCTTCGGACAACCCTTCTGATCCTTTTTGACTGCCAACAGATAGGTGAGAATCTTCCTCCTTCACCCATTAACACGATTAGATGTCCACCTTGTGTGCCTCCATCTGTAAGGTTCCCTAGGGAAGCATCACTGAAGACAATTAGTTTCAGAGAGTCATCTTTTCCAACATGCTGAAACTTTAAAGTCATTTGTTGTGATTTCAGTTTACGAACAACTTTGTTAGCCTCATGAATGGTTTGTACAGTGGCGTGTTTTGTGTTAGATGCCAAGTTGCAACCATCAAACATTACATCAGGTCTACTCTGTCTAGCAACCCATAGAATTTGTCCTATCTTTGACCTTAATTGATCAGCTTCAATTCCACGGAGAGGGGAATTCCTTTGTACGGCTCTTGAAGAATCCATGTGGATGGGTTGAAGATTCTTGATATAGCTCTCCTGTTGCATCAGTATTGTTCCATCAACTGTAATAAACTCTATGGCAACATAACAAAAATTATCATACTTCTCACGGCCAACCTAGAATACAGCTTTGAGGTGTGGAATCACAGTTGTAGCAAAGGTCTGTGAGCCACCCGAGATAAAGTCATCAACATGACAGGCAAGTACTCCAGTCACATTGCAGTCTTGATCAAGCTAATAGAAGACTGCAGGATCCACTTGTGACATTTTTCCACCTGTACTCAGCATTGTTGCCTTGACTTTGTTGTACCAGTAGAGTGATGCATCTGCCAGGCCATACACACACTTTTTTAGTTTCCACAGTGTTCCTTCGCTCTTAGCTTCAGGCGGAGGTCGGATGTGAATGTCTCTTGACAGCTCTGTTCCCTGCAAAAATGCAGATTTGATCCTCTGAAGCGCATGTCGGTGTGTCTTTTGGGAGTTCTTTAGCAGCCAGCTCCTCAAAACCTCTAGCCACTAGACGTGCTTTAGGCACTATTCCAGTTAAGGATTCTTTAAGGGTACACACCCACCTTGTTGAGACACATTTTTGGCCAATGTCTTTGACTTCTTCAAACACTCAATTTTTCCTCCAATGACTGAGCTCATCTAGCTTAGCTGAGTCAAATGACACATCCTTTGTTTCAAGTACATCATCATTTTGAATGTCATTCTGTTTTTATCGATTTTGGTTCAATCTACAAGTGACAGGTCAGCTGACCATGTTGTACCAGAAAGTGTATGTGGTTCAGAGTACTGCCAGTTGTACCAGTTCTGGTGTTTTCCTTTGGCTTTTCCTGCTCGTCCAATGACGGTTGCTGTATGTGGAACACCACTTTCTCTGTCCATGTATTTAACAGTTGGTCCAGTTTTCAGATTGGAACAACCGTGTTGTCTTAACACATGTGGCTGTTGTTGAACGTTTTCCTCATTTGAACACTCAACAGTATTATCTGTGGCATGGTTGAAGGTCTCTGCTACATTTCCTGTGTCAGTTTCAGCATCCATATCATTGGATGTGACATCTGGTAGGTTTGTGTCTGCTACTGTGTCCTTTCTGTCATTTTCATTAGGAGACTGATTCTCAGCAACAGCCCCTCTATCTTGTTGATCATTTACTTTCCGCAATCTTAAGTGACGCACCCTGACAATGGTGCCTCTGTGCCTCACAAATATCACCACGCCATCTTGGCCAATGACTACTCCCGGTCCTTTCCACTCTTGACAGTCAACTCGTTTGTAGTACACTTTGTTTCCAGTTTCGTATCGGTGGGTCGTAGCTGTTTACGCAGAGCCCTGTGAATTCTCTCTGAGCACTCTGCTTCAGTGAACGTTTTTCTCGCTGCATGTAGTGCTGAAAGGTGCTCTGTGTCCATCAGAATCTCATTTTTACATGGACTCTGTGTGATGTCTTTGTCTAAAATGTTTACACAATAGTGGCCCGAGGTAGTAAGTTCAAGAGTCACTGGTTGTTTAAACATCACTGCCTTGTAATTTTTTATGTCTAGTACAGCCCCTGCCTTCTTGAGGGAAGCTTTGCTTAATAGTAAGGGGATATCTACAGGGACCACCTCTGTTTCAATGTGACACTTAGTCTGACCAATTTTCGCTGGTATCTTAACTCTCTTGGTAGAATGGACGATTCTCCCATCTCCAAATTTGAAAGCTCTGTTGCTTGCACCACACACTGTCCGTGTACATGCAGTATCAATCACAGCAGATCCTAAGGATTCAACTATAAAAATCTCAGTATCAGAAGCAGATTCGTTTGAAAACAGTGTAATGTTACACTGCTCTATCTCTGTGTTTACATTTTCCTCTGTTAGTTTAACTTGGTCATTTTTACGAGGACAGTCTTTAACCCAATGGTAAGTGCTTTGACAAATAGCACATTTTGATCTCCTCCATCTGTCAAGTGGATTTGTGCCGGGCAATGGCGCCCTCTTCTGGTTGTCTTGAGAACGTGACTTGTTGGCGCCTTTTCTCTGCTGCTCAGTGTAATATGCTGCGTCACTCACTTGCGTTCCATCAGTTATTGGCGCGACAGACGTCTTTTCACCCAAAATATTTTTAGTGCCGACTTCATTGATGCAAAAGTCAGCACAGTACAAGCAGTCAAAGCCAACTGTTTCTCCCTACCATCTAGACAGTATCTAGCAAATTGAAAGCTAACACTGCATCCGGGAGAACCATGTCGTACTTGCGCATCCTATTGTACCTTTGTTCGAAATCAATGATGTAATCCGTCATTGCAACCGAAATATCTCTCGTAACACTGTCAAAGTTTGAATATGCCTCGTAGGCACGGTCTTTCTCTTCTTTAGGAAATACAGAATCTAGTGCTCTGATCAAAGTTCCCCTGCCATCCTTGTTCAAATCCTAAACGGATATTTCCAGCGCTGTATCTCTGTGCTGTATCTCTCGCTCTTCCCTCGAGCGATAATACCACCGCAAATGCTTGTTTTTTCGCGTCCAGATTAGTTACACGTGTCCAGATTAGTAACACGTCTCCAGATTAGTTACACTGTCCAGATTAGTAACACTTGTCCAGATTAGTTACACGTGTCCAGATTAGTAACACTTGTCCAGATTAGTAACACGTGTCCAGATTCCAACTTAATATTTCCAATTTTTGTACGACCTCTTCTCATCGAAGCGAGGTGGCATATTGTAGTTATTAGCCATCCTCTGCTACCAATGTTAACTCGAAATGACACGACGACAAGGTTCCAATTTAACAAAGTTTACTATACCATATGAACACACTACAAGGTAGCCATTCCACTCAAGGCTAGGTCCATCTACAACAAGACCTGACGCACTCTTGACTGAGTGATGGCCCCGTAATAACAGAAATATAGGGATACTTAAAACATGAATTTAACAACCACCACGATTGCAAATGTTTTACTCAGCTACCTGTTTTGTTGGATTTGGCCCAAACCTTTTAGCCTGCGTCCCAGATCTGTTTTTGATCCATACAGTTTTCTCCTATATCAGCTGTTGAACTGTAGTTGTCTTAAAATCAACATTGGCCTCTTAGTGACATCCCTGTTCATTATTTTGACCTTGCTCTAAAGAATATGTACTTAGTGTCTTGGAATTTGGTATAACCTTCCCTGATCACTGCCTGTCCACAACATCCATGGGATGTTTTAGAAATCCTCCATAATATTTCTTTAACATTGAAAGTATGGGGTTGATTGTGGAGCTCAGTGAAAATAATCAGGCTATGTACTTCAGGTAATACAAACCTGAGAACAAGAAACATACTGACCTCAATTTCTCCAGTTTACAGTGTGGACTTTTCAGTCCAGTGGAGAGCAGCTCCATTCTTGAATCGATCAGGTCACAGTGAACAATGTCCAGCTCTTTCAGATGAGAGGAATTTGAGCTGATAGCTGAGACTAGTACTTCACAAAAGTTGTCTGTTAGTGTATTTCGATTCAGCCTGTACACAAGATGTATTTCATTTTATTAAAACATGCATTATTTTGTAATTCAAAGATGTCAACATTCTAAATTAAATGCCTGCATTTATATTGTAAATCAAACAACCCCTGACAAATAAATTAATGACTTTGAATTCACAGTCCAAATTGATGTACTAACAGAAAAACTACTGACCTCATTATCTCCAGTTTACATTGTTGACTCCCTAGTCCAGTAGAGAGTACCTCAACTACAGAATCCTGCAGTGTGAAGTTACTCAAGCCCAGCTCTCTCAGCTTGCAGCTGAGAACTGTTTTCATAGAGGAGACCAAATGATCACGTCCCTCGTTTGAGAGTCCATTCCCGCAGAGACTGCAATTGCAGATATAATGCATTTTAAAGCAGCTTGTTTCATGAACACATTGAGGCAGATTTTTTTTGTGAGACATGCTATTATAAATGTAAGTGTAATTACATGTTACCTAACCTCTTGTGGACAGATGCACGTAACATAACTGGTATTGTAGCATCTGTCACCAGACTGATGCGACGACTAATGAGAAAGTTTGTTTAGGTGTGGCATTAGCCTATGGTTTGCAGTAACATGTAATCTTGGACACCCAGAACTAAAATCTTGCATAATTGCATCTGATGCTCGATTAATGCCGCATTCACGTGCTAGTCAGAACAAGGAAACTATTACATTTCTGACTTGCTAACTAGTTGAACGCGGCACGCGTATAACTACAACCAGTTAGCAAGTCAAAGATTTCAGAGTTTCCTAGTTGCGACTAGCACGATAAGTCAATTTGTGACAAAGAAAATATCAACACATACAAGAAAGAAAATGTTACCTCATCATTCAACGGCACTTGCTGACATAATTATATATTTTTTTAATAAAAAAATAAATAAACAAAATCTCTCAAATTACCTCAGTGCTTCCAGTTTACAGTCTCGGCTAGACAGTCCAGTACAGAGCACATCCACTTCTGAATCCAGCCAGATTGAATCTATCAGGTGCAGTTCTCTCAATGGTGAGTTTGGTAACTGGAGAGCTGAGGCCAACGTTGCACAGTACCATCTATCCAGATAAACGCCTTCAATTCTGCAGAAAGAGAGGAAAATTACATTTAGCCTACATTTGAGTAATTTAGGCTACAAGAGCGATTAGGGTTAAGGGTCTTGCTTTTCACCTAGTAAACTCTGGGATTCAAACCAGAAACCTTGCGGTTACTGGCCCAACGGTCTTAACTGCTAGACTACCTGCCGCCCTATTATTCCTGTGAGGATTTGGATCTGCACACTTCTCCATCATTTTTATATGCACACAGGCCCCGATTCCGACCTGAGTTAAGCACGCTTAAATGGAATGGAATTCCCTTTTTATGCGCTTTTCTCTATGAGTATTTTTGACCTTGCATGCTATTCAACCACTATTCATTTGAGGTGGAGCTTGAATAAATGAAGGTGTGGTAGAGGTGTGTCTACAAATACCATTAATAAGGTTGAGCGAAGCTGACAGTTCCAAGTGGATTACATTTTTTTTATGTAACCTTTATTTAACTAGGCAGGTCAGTTAAGAACAAATTCTTATTTACAATGACGGCCTAGGAACAGTGGGTTAACTGCGTTGTTCAGGGGCAGAACGACAGATTTTTACCTTCTCAGCTCGCAGATTAGATCCACCAACCTTTCGGTTACTGGCGCTCTAACCCCTAGGCTACCTGCCGCCACAAAAGTTCAATGTTTGAAAAAGCATCTACTTTCTTTTTTCCAATAGAAATAACAGCATTCTCCATGCACTGTCATTTATACATTTACAAGTGCTAGGTAAATGATCGATCCATTTGGAGAAGGGGATTGTAAATACACAGTAATTGTTTTAGACTTTTCCTTATGATCCCTGGAGAGTGCCAAACATTGAACGTGAGGCCCCCAGAGTGCCAAACATTGAACGTGAGGCCCCCAGAGTGCCAAACATTGAACTTGAGGCCACCAGAGTGCCAAACATTGAACGTGAGGCCCCCAGTGTGCCAAACATTGAACTTGAGGCCCCCAGAGTGCCAAACATTGAACTTGAGGCCCCCAGAGTGCCACACATCGAACTTGAGGCCCCCAGAGTGCCAAACATTGAATTTGAGGCCCCCAGAGTGCCAAACATCGAACTTCAAGCCCCCAGAGTGCCAAACATTCAGGCCAAAAAAGCATGACGCTAGAACGTCTGCATCATTAAAGCTGGAATCCGTTCTTGGTGAAATTGCCACGTGCTTTTGGGATATTACAACAACAAAGAAGTTACTTCAAACAACGAACACTGTTTTGTTCCCCCCAACATCATTGCAGGTGCGATAGAACATGCTGCCGGACACTACTCTCCTCCGTTTCTTAAACAAAACAAAAACGATATTGGGGTGAACAGTGGCGTTGTGCGGATTCCAGCTTTAAAGGGGATATCCAGTAGAAATTGAGAGTTTTCAGAATTATATTCTAGGTTTGGATTATTTTTTTAAGTAGCCAGGGAAACTAATTGTTCTCACTTTATGATTGAACATTCAGATTTTTCTCCCTGACTGTGGCTCTATTTACCTGAATTATGTCACGTCCAGGCCTGAGAAGACAGGCTGGTGTGGTTAGTTTTGTTTTTGGTGAAGGGGTTTTTATGTTCTAGGTGTTATATTTCTATGTTGGGGTAATGGTTCCCAATTAGAGGCAGCTGTGTGTCGTTGTCTCTAATTGGGAACCATATATATGTTTGGGGTTTTCGTATAGGTTTTGTGGGTTATTGTTTGTACATAGCTTGTTTAGTTTACATGTTATGGTCAGCGGCACGATCTTCGTTATGTTTGTTTTGTTACTTTTGTCCCAGTTACGTTCTAAATAAACATGTATACTGGAAGCATCGCTGCGTCTTGGTCTGTCCCTACTGAAGATCGTGACAAATTATTAGGATTTTCTTGTGATCACAACAAAACAACTTATTTTGCTCAAATAGAGATATCATTAAGTTGTGTTTTCTTTGAAAAGATGGGCCTGGCTAAGAAAAGAACATTCAGCTAAGTAGCCTACCTCTCCTCTCATAGTTGGGCGTGCGAGATCAAGTGTGCCTAGTACTCTGGGGGCCCATGCGCCTGTCATCTCACACCTGTCTGAATTTTATAAAAATATTTAAATAAATCCTTTTGACAGTAACCCTCCTTTTTAATTTCCACATGTAGCAAGCATGGTGTCCAATCTACATGGGTGGTAGGTGAATCAGACAATATTGTTTTCATGCATATAATTGCCGCCTGCCTCTGCCTCCTCAGTTAATTGGCTATCAAGTTAAAAAAAAAGCGAGTGAATCAAGTTAGACTCGGCTGGAGAGTGAGTTCGTTGTTCAAAATGGATAAACAAAAGGTAAGACCAAGAAGTGCACAAAAACGCAGCAAAAAAGCTTTATCTGATCAAGGTTGTGCCATATTACCGAAGATGACTATATATTACCGAAGATGACATATTACCAAACACAAACTACATAATGGGGGGGTATGTTCCATACTAACAGCCATCCAAATACAGACTATGCTGATTTCTCAACAGCATCCTTATTGCAGTTCGGGTAAAAGAGGTAATGAAAACAATAACAATTCAGTATATTCATTGTTATTTGGTATGTGTGAATTTTACAATCTTTCTTACATTGCCTTTCTGCAGTTCCTCACAGCTGGAAGAAGTCTGAAAAACCCCTTTTGGGAGGTTTTATATTTCTTCAGGACAAACTCATCCAACACCTTCTCTGACGTCAGAAGTACATAGGCCAGAACTGAGCAATGAGCGGGTGAGAGCTCGCTGTCTGCTTCCTTTTCTGATAGATATCTCTGAATGTCTTCATGTAGTGAATGGTCTTTAACTTCTTCAGTCAAAGAGAAGAGATTGAGGCACCTCTCAGGGGAGACATCAATTAGATCCATCTTCTTAAGTATTTCTTTAACAATCTCTGAACTGTTCTCTGTCTTTGGCAGCAGGCCTTGTAGTAGGCACTGAACGGATTCCATAGACATTCCAAGAAGGAAGCGGAGGAACATGTCCATCTCTCCATTCTCTCTGGACACAGAATTGTACATGGTAATCTCCATCAACTCATCCAAGGGAAGGTCTACAGGCTCGTTCTCCAAGATAGCTTTGAGATATGGTTCTGAACCTTCCATCAGGAAAGACTTGAGGCTTGATGACGTCTTGAGGCTCTTGGTTGCGAAACAGTGGAAAACAAAGAGGGCAGCAACAAACTCCTGAATGGTCAGATGCATGAAGCAGTATACCTTCTTTTTGTACACCTTCTCTTCTTTAAAGATTTCTGTGCACAATGCAGAGTAGACTGCAACTTCACTGATGTCAATGCCATATTCATTCAGGTCCTCCTCATAGAACATGAGATTGCGTTTCTCCAGATGTTCAAACGCTAGCTTCCCCAGTTTCAGAAGGAAGTCTTTATTTGATTCCCAGATCTTCTGTTTATCCCTCTCATGCCCAGGATCCTTTTGTGCCAGCTGTATTTGAATGAGCAGGAAGTGAGTGTACATCTCAGTCAGAGTTGTAGGGATTTCTCCATTCACATTTTCTCTCAACAGTTCCTCAAGAACCTTAGCGGAAATCCAACAGAACACTGGTATGTGGCACATGATTTTGAAGGTTCTTGATGTTGTAATGTGTGCGATGATTCTTCTGGCAACTTCCCCATTCTTCACCGTCTTTTTGAAGTACTCCTCTTTCTGTCGCTCATCGAACCCTCGTACTTCTGTCACCAGGTTGATGTATCTACGGGGAATCTGATTGGCTGCTGCAGGTCTAGAGGTTATCCAGATCAGAGCGTTGGGAAGCAGCTTCTCCTCGATGAGGTTTGTCACCAACACATCTACATTGTTACCTGTCTTTGTAACATCAGTCACTCTTTTGGTATTGAATTTTAGTGGAAGTCGCTTTTCATCCAGACCATCAAAGATGAACAGAACTTTGCTGGTAGCATATATCTTTGCGTTTTCTATCTCTGTAAGTTCAGGATGGAAGTCATTTATAAGTCCATGAAGACTTAACTCATCATCTTTGATCGAATGCAGCTCTCTGAAAGGGAGGACAAAGATGAAATCCAAATCGTGATTGGCTTTTCCTTCGGCCCAGTCAAGGATGAACTTCTGCACTGAGACTGTTTTTCCAATGCCAGCAATGCCCTTTGTCAGCACAGTTTTGATGGGTCTCTTCTCTTCTGTTTCTTGTCCAGCTAAGGGTCTGAATATGTCATTAGAATTGATTGGAGTGTTTGACGATGTTTCTCTCCTGGATGTATATTCAATCTGCCAAACCTCATGTTCTTTATTAACTCCTTCATTCTCTCCCAGTGTGATATAGAGCTGTGTGTAGATGCTGTTCAGGGGAGTTTCTTCCTCTGCAGTGCCTTCAAACACAAACCTAAACTTCTTCTTCAGACTGGCTTTATGTTCCTCTTTAACTCTCTGTATGAGTTCTGTAAGGACAGAGTCAGAATAAAACAGCTTAGTTAGAGCAAAAGATGAAGAAGTCTTATCCACCTTTCACTTATATGGATGAGACTTCTACCCATAAGCCACTATAAGGTCTAGTGTGGTGCTGTGGGGTTTTCATGAGACTGTCTACTAATAAACTACTATAAGGTCTAGTGTGGTGCTGTGGGGTTTTCATGAGACTGTCTACTAATAAACTACTATAAGGTCTAGTGTGGTGCTGTGGGGTTTTCATGAGACTGTCTACTCATAAACCACTATAAGGTCTAGTGAGGTGCTGTGGGGTTTTCATGAGACTGTCTACTAATTAACCACTATAAGGTCTAGTGTGGTGCTGTGGGGTTTTCATGAGACTGCCTACTAATAAACCACTATAAGGCCTAGTGTGGTGCTGTGGGGTTTTCATGAGACTGCCTACCCATAAACCACTATAAGGTATAGTGTGGTGCTGTGGGGTTTTCATGAGACTGTCTACTAATAAACCACTATAAGGTATAGTGAGGTGCTGTGGGGTTTTCATGAGACTCTACTAATTAACCACTATAAGGTCTAGTGAGGTGCTGTGGGGTTTTCATGAGACTGTCTACTAATAAACCACTATAAGGTCTAGTGTGGTGCTGTGGGGTTTTCATGAGACTGTCTACTCATAAACCACTATAAGGTCTAGTGTGGTGCTGTGGGGTTTTCATGAGACTGTCTACTAATAAACCACTATAAGGTATAGTGAGGTGCTGTGGGGTTTTCATGAGACTCTACTAATTAACCACTATAAGGTCTAGTGAGGTGCTGTGGGGTTTTCATGAGACTGTCTACTAATAAACCACTATAAGGTCTAGTGTGGTGCTGTGGGGTTTTCATGAGACTGTCTACTCATAAACCACTATAAGGTCTAGTGTGGTGCTGTGGGGTTTTCATGAGACTGTCTACTAATAAACCACTATAAGGTCTAGTGTGGTGCTGTGGGGTTTTCATGAGACTGCCTACTAATAAACCACTATAAGGCCTAGTGTGGTGCTGTGGGGTTTTCATGAGACTGCCTACCCATAAACCACTATAAGGTCTAGTGTGGTGCTGTGGGGTTTTCATGAGACTGTCTACTAATAAACCACTATAAGGTCTAGTGAGGTGCTGTGGGGTTTTCATGAGACTGTCTACTAATAAACTACTATAAGGTCTAGTGAGGTGCTGTGGGGTTTTCATGAGACTGTCTACTAATTAACCACTATAAGGTCTAGTGTGGTATTCATAGTTTTCTTCTTCATTTATCGGTAATCAACTAATTCTTCACCATTCCTCATCCTACTCATATATCAGTAGTCATCTTCTTCAACTCATTCCATTCCTCGTCCTAATCCTTTGGAGTCCACACTTACTTATACTGTATCTATGGTAACACCTCCTATGATAACACCTTCTATGAATACCCTCTTTATAATGCATTATATGTGCATGCATACGCACAATGCGCAGTGCAATATAACGTATTAGCTCCTATGTTGTGCATCATAACAATGCATACGTGCTTATAATTAATGATGTATTTTGTCTTCTTTGTCTTTATCTTCATATTGCGGTGGTAGTGGATGGCAGTGTGTGTTCCTCAACACGCTCTGGGTCTCTCTGCACACTAGGGACAGGTAGAATTCATCACCATAAACTCACTGTGGAAAGAGAGAGAGGGTTCAACCACAAAACTTTTATTTTAAACACACACACACTCTAAAGTAAAACATTTGATACCTTACCTTTTTTGTGTGTCACTGCATTGTGCAACCTGGGAGGAGTCATCTAGAATTTGAAAAAAAAGTAAAATATATGATATTCTCCTACAGTTCTGAAGGTGACTTGATTGAATAAGGTATGAATATAATAATGTGTCAGTGGAAACTTTTCCTCGCAGCATGTAAAGAAAGTGGAAGAGTTATGTTTTTACCGTTGTTCTGAGTGATGTTCTGAGTGATGTTCTGAGTGATGTTCTGAGTGATGTTGATGTCACCTCCTACTTCATTATTGCTGATCACTGGGGCACATAGACTGCTTCCACCCTCAGCTGTGAGGGAAAACTGGGGATTGTAGGCTGGGGAGAATGGGGGTTGTAGGCTAGGAAGACTAGGAGAGACAAAGCGAGAAATAGAGTTAACACTGGCCCTTGTCCTCACCCTTGTACTACAACACAAGGCAAAACCGACAAACCATTTTATGGAAATTGGTCTCACCTTTGTTGACAGGGCGTTTCTCCACCAATGAGACTGCTGCCCTCTGCTATCCTCCCTTCAGTGTACCCCTTTTTTCTTCTCCGAGACAAACTTTTATTTTTGGACAAAGCGGTAGTGTCCCTATCTTCTCTCCTACCTTTGGAGCAATTGCTCCCCATCTCTTTCTCTCAAGTCTCAATCTATGGAACATGAGTGAACTCATGAAAACATATTTTCGTGTTCTTTAGAACTCAAAATGTCTAAAACGCCAAATGTGTACTAAACCATACCAAATAATAGACAATAGCTGTTACCTAGAAAACAGTTACAAATATATTTTACTCTTATGTATTTCTAATCCATTCGAGTTTGATAAATTGTCGAGAACACTTGACCTTCTGTTCTACCATATCAGTAGCATCTGATTTAAAGGGGAATGGAAACAGTTTAGGAAGTATATCTAAGCACTAACATGTTCATTTAACATAAAAACATCTCTATTTTTAGTATTTTGATCGCCGACAAGGTTTATTTGAGCTATGGTCAGTGCCATTTTATATTGCCATAGCAGATTATCGGTCGTATTGAGCTTTCGCGCGGAGAGTGAATTGAAGAGAGTGAGATTAGGTGCGGACAACGAAGATGGCAACAACAAGTAGTAATTCAAACATTAACTGTATAGCGCCAGGCTGTATGAATTGGCTCCAAAAAAAACAGAGGAGGCGACGCGAGTCAATGCAATGCCAGGAGCCTGAGTGAACGTTAATCGGTCATGAATGTTGTTGACTATGCTAGCGTTAGACACTGGACAACTTTGTTGCAACTCTAGTTGAAGGTAACTAGCTAATTGCGTCTGAAGAGTTTTGTGTAACACCCCCCAGCAAATAACGTTAACAAGCAACTCAACTGCATCTAAAGTTGCAACAGTTTATCTGTGTACCCGTGTTATTAGGTAACGTTAGTTAGCTAGCTTCTACCTCAGATAGTTAAGTGACCTCTCAGGGATTGCTGGGTCGCTAGCGGGCTCGTCCCGACACTACCAGGGAAAATCTAAAGCGCCAAATTCAAAATCCCAAAATGGAATTATTAAACATCCACCAATATACAAGTGTTCCATACTCATCAAAAGCTATGTTTCTTGGCAATATCACAGCGTTGTCAGATTTCAAAAAGGCTTTACGGCGAAAGCAGCACATTTCATTGTTTGAGGCTAGCACCTCACATATTTTTCCAATAGCCATGTATCGATTAGCCATCATGGCACACACATAACACATTTCACAGCGAAAACAAATCTGCTGAGGTCATCCTAAGTGTCCAACGAAGACAATCCATGGTTCTTTTGTTAGAAAAAGTAACGTATTTTATCCATAAATCCTCCATTTGGTTCGCGCGTTATAATCAGAAACGACAGCCTCCACTAGTCCATTGAAACGCGGCGCGAACTCGTTCATTTTATACCTATAAACTTGTCCAAGAACAATCAAACATAGTTTTAAATGTATCCTTAGGAACACTTTTACGTATATTTACTATTATAAATAAGCCGGAATATCAACTGATCGATAACGACGATAAAAAAGACACTCCGTGACTTCTCGTGCGCGCCACGGGTACTATTCTCAGAAAGAGAAGACTTCATTGTTTGGTCTTTTTCTCTGCTCTAAATTCATCCAAAATGGAGGAAAACACCATCTCGAGGCTGTTGACATCATAAGGAAGCGACGTGTACTGCATTCATATGCCTATATATGGTCATTTTCAATAGGGAGGGGTTCCCAAATGAGCAATGTGTCAAAATCACTTTTTCCAGGACAGAAATTCCTCGGGGTTTTGCCTGCTATATGCGTTCTGATTCACTCACAGACAAATGGTTAACAGTTTTGGAAAATTCAGAGTGTTTCCTATCCAATGGTACTAACTATATGCATATCCTATTTTCTGGGCCTAAATGGGAGGCATTTTACTTTGGGCACGCCAGGCTCTCCAAAACGGTCACCTCATGCACCCATGCCCAAGAAGTTTAAGTGACGTTACTGTAATACATTTTTGTTGACAGATTTTTTTTTGTTATGTTTTGTTAGCTCCACCTCATTTAGCTAGACTAAGTTGACATAGTTAATGTTTGCTGACAAATAAATGTCCCTGTATTTGCTGTGTGTGTGTGTGTTGACAAAGCATACAAGACAGGTAGCTTGTTGATACCAACTGATATTAGTGTTCAGTTGTCTTAACAAAACGTTTGTTTGTTTACAGGATGACATCTTCATACATGAAAATGTTTTCATCTTGGAGGAGACGGTTCAGGAGCCATGTTATTTCTAAGGCTATTGTTTATTTCAAGTATATGCAGTGATTCTTGAATATAACTATAGCCTAATAGATGCCTTAATTGTTATCTACCAACAGGAAAGAATGGTTAGTACCGCATGCCAAACAGACCCCCTGGGTGCCAGAGTGTTCCTGTGCTGCAGTGGAGAAGAGGTCCACAGGGACCATCACTAAAGATCTCGGGGCCCAGCTAGATTGCGCTCATGACCATCAGTATACAACCGAGTCCTGCCCCTATACGCCACAGATGGAGCTGATGGAGAGTGAGATCAGTGAAGACCATACCTCGCTGTATGAACCTGAGAGCTCGGAATCACAATCATCACAGTGCGAGCCAAGATATACTATCAATCACTTTGGGGGAGCGGGCTGGTGTTCTGAAAATGGAGAAGGAGCAGGCCATTCAACAGCGAATTCAAAGATGCACCCATCCATAAAGGGAATCGGAGTGTAATTGTTTTTACACAGATTTTTTTATTTGTTTCAATGGATGTGGTACCTTGTCCCGGTCCTGCTGTTTCGACTCTCTCTCTCAACCTATGAATGCTCAGCTATGAAAAGCCAACTGACATTTGTTCCTGAGGTTTTGAACTGTTGCACCCTCTAACCAATGTGGTTATTATTTTTGATGTAAAAAAGGGCTTTTGTAAAATACATTTGATTGATTGCTGTGCTGGATGCTGTGTATTCACTAATCGTCTGAGTGATGGGACATTTTTAGTATCTGTAACATATTTTGGTGTGTATTTAATCTTCATCTTAACTTCTTAAAGTGGCAATCGGCAGTCAAAACAATAAGTGTCTCCCTGCTCCTTATTCGGTAAAAAGCTGAGAGATGGGGCTGGAGAAATGTAACCACTCTCAAATTCATAGACAGAGCTATAGAAGGACTGACCATCCATGATATCAAAATTGAAATCCTGTTTCTATGATATTTTTCCACAACCATGTACCCAGTTCACTTTGGATTAAGGCGTCTGCTAAATGGCATACAGTCGTGGCCAAAAGTTTTAAGAGTCTGCTGCCTCAGTTTGTATGATGACAATTTGCATATACTCCAGAATGTCATGAAGAGTGATCAGATGAATTGCAATTAATTGCAAAGTCCCTCTTTGCCATGCAAATGAACTGAATCCCCCAAAACATGTCCACTGCATTTCAGCCCTGCCACAAAAGGACCAGCTGACATCATATCAGTGATTCTCTCGTTAACACAGGTGTGAGTGTTGACGAGGACAAAGGCTGGAGATCACTCTGTCATGCTTATTTAGTTTGAATAACCGACTGGAAGCTTCAAAAGGAGGGTGGTGCTTGGAATCATTGTTCTTCCTCTGTCAACCATGGTTACCTGCAAGGAAACACGTGCCCTCATCATTGATTTGCACAAAAAGGGCTTCACAGGCAAGGATATTGCTGCCAGTAAGATTGCACCTGAATCAACCATTTATCGGATCATCAGGAACCTCAAGGAGAGAGGTTAAATTGTTGTGAAGAAGGCTTCAGGGCGCTCAAGAAAGTCCAGCAAGCGCCAGGACCGTATCCTAAAGTTGATTCAGCTGCGGGATCGGGGCACCACCAGTACAGAGCTTGCTCAGGAATGGCACCAGGCAGGTGTGAGTGCATCTGCACGCACAGTGAGGTGAAGACTTTTGGAGGATGGCCTGGTGTCAAGAAGGGCAGCAAAGAAGCCACTTCTCTCCAGGAAAAACATCAGGGACAGACTGAAATTCTGCAAAAGGTACAGGGATTGGACAGCTGAGGACTGGGGTAAAGTCATTTTCTTTGATGAATCCCCTTTCCGATTGTTTGGGGCATCCAGAAAAAAGCTTGTCCAGAGAAGACAAGGTGAGCGCTACCATCAGTCCTGTGTCATGCCAACAGTAAAGCATCCTGTGACCATTCATGTGTGGGGTTGCTTCTCAGCCAAGGGAGTGGGCTCACTCACAATTTTGCCTAACAACACAGCCATGAATAAAGAATGGTACCAACACATCCTCCGAGAGCAACTTCTCCCAACCATTCAGGAACAGTTTGGTGACGAACAATGCCTTTTCCAGCATGATGGAGCACCTTGCCATAAGGCAAAAGTGATAACTAAGTGGCCCGGGAAACAAAACATAGATATTTTGGGTCCATGGCCAGGAAACTCCCCAGAACTTAATCCCATTGAGAACTTCAAGAGGTGGGTGGACAAACAAAAACACACAAATTCTGACAAACTCCAAGCATGGGCTGCCATCAGTCGGGATGTGGCCCAGAAGTTAATTGACAGCATGCCAGGACGGATTGCAGAGATATTGAAAAAGAAGGGTCAACACTGCAAATATTGACTCTTTGCATCAACTTCGTGTAATTATCAATAAAAGCCTTTGACACTTATGAAATGGTTGTAATTATACTTCAGTATTCCATAGTAACATCTGACAAAAATATCTAAAGACACTGAAGCAGCAAACTTTGTGGAAATTAATATTTGTGTCATTCTCAAAACTTTTGGCCACGACTGTATATTATTAAAGTCTCCTTTGACTCTGCCAAGTAGCTGACCAGTGTAGTTACCATTCCTTTCCAATAGATGGCAGCCTGAAAGTAGTTATCTTTAAAGCAAGTTTATCTGGTTACGCTTGGAACCTATTGTTATACTGGACAAGCTAACTAATACTATTTTTATATATGGAAGAAACGACACGCAGGGATGAGACGCCGTACACCTCGTCCAATTCTCCCTTTTGCCCATAGGGTGAACTGGCAATAAACTGCCAGCCTGTATGCTCTGCAAACAAAATCATAAGAAAAGTTAGTCTGATACCGAAACTAAATCACTATGTATTTATAATGAGCACGCCCCATTATTGGTTAGAATGAGACTTCATGAATCATGATGCTGTCTGCGATTCGAACTCCGGTCGTCTAATTTAAAGGTAATTGTGTTACCATCGCGCCGAGTGATAAACATCTTTATAGGATCCTGATTATATATATTGAGCACCTACCCACTACAGATATTAACCTTAATTTATAATCAAGCAAAACTTCACAAATTATTTAACTGGCATATTGGCTGCTGGCTGGTCGAGCAACCTTATCTGCCAAGAAGTCCTTCATAAGGATTAAATACATCGCCAGACAGACTGACAGGAACGGCTTCAGTAGGTTTATTGGCTCCCCAACTAACATTATTTCATTCTCTGTAATAAACTAATTCTCAGACTCGGAGATACTTGGTAAATTCAGCCATTTTTGGGAGTTCCAAAATTGTCTTTCCTGTCAGTGACGCAACAATGGCAATATGGAGATTTACAGATAGCTGGCGTTGTAAATCCTTGTGTTTCCATTCCTCTTTAAGGTGAAACTAAATATTCGGTTCAACAAAATTTACTTCAGAAGTTACTCCAAAACAAAGCTAATATTATGTAATTATTGAAAGAAGATCCTTACCTTTCTGGTAATAGAAATCTACTGCGGTGTGAATGTCATGTTATTGTGTGTGAGAGAGAAAGAAAGACAGAGAGAGCAAGAATGAAAGAGAAAGAGAACCCCTATCTTGGCAGGTTATCTTCGACTCAGGGCACAGTAAGACTGTCAGCAAACAATCTCTACAAAGATAAGCGCCGTTCTCAAAAAGTCCCCAACAGTAGAGTTCCAGATGGTCCATTGTTTGCTTAGTGCACTTTATATTCTATTAGATGTCTTAAATGTGCACATACTATTTCTCTGGGTAGAAAACACTGATCCTCTTCCAACATTCCCACTTCCAACATACATTTTCTCAGTATACCCCCAACTAAGTGTTATTTCCTGTTGCAACAACAGACCTACTCTTCTCTTCTTTCCCCAAAAGCACTCTTACATAGGAAGTATTCATATTTCCTCTAACTCAAAGTCTAATAAACATTTAAAATTCCTAATCAAATTATAGTTTTATCACATTTTCCAACAGCACATACTCGCACACTAAATAAAAAAATATTTAGGGCAGGATAATTTCTCAGTGTGAAATACTAATAAACAATCTTTTCGAATGTGAGTTTTGGCATTATTTTTCCGTGAAGGGCGGGGTTTAGAGAGGGGTGTAGACAATGAGTTTTCATTTGTCCGCTAGTTTTGAAGTGACGGTTCGTCTTAACCCAATCAATGAACATGATAGACCGGCTTTAAAATAAGCAAGGAAATAGACCAGATGCTTTTCAACTTTCTGTGGAGAAACCATACCCATTACATTAGGAAAACTGTTGTAATGAACACTTAATGAGAATGGTGGGATGAATTTTCTGGACTTTACTACCTTAAATAATACTTTTAAGATCAATTGGATAAAACAATTCCTAAGACAACCCACTTCTATTTGGAATTTTATTCCTCATCATATCTTCTCTACTTTTGGTGGCCTTTGCAATTATAATGTTGACAAAGTTCCAGTGAAACTCTGCTTTTCATCGGCAGGTTTTCTTGTCATGGTCCTTCATTTATAAACATACATTTTCTCCACACAGATATTATATATGGAATAATCGGGATATATTGTATAAAAATACTACTTTGTTTTTAAAATATTGGTTCAGAAATAATATCCTATTGGTGAGCCAACTGGTAAATGCAGAGGGTCTTTTACTTAGTTATAAGGAATTATTATCACTTTACAAGGTCCCTGTAACACCTAAAGATTTTACAATTGTTTTAGATGCCATTCCCTCAGGTGTTGCTTTATTATTCAGGAACGTGTCAAGACCGGACCCTCAGAGCCTATCTTCCATTGACCCTGTTGACTCATCAGTAGGAAAGATTTGTTTCTCTATTGGTCCATTCAACAACAGTGCGATACAAACCTTGTTTCAGCAGGATGTCGTATCTATACCTTATTTCATGCCTTATTGGAATGGATTTATTGATAATATCTGTTGGGAAAAAGTTTGGATGTTGCCACACACATACCTGCTTGTTAACAAATTTAAGGAAGTTTCCTTTAAAATGATTCATAAATATTATCCTGCCAACCACTAAATGAAGAAGTTTAAGGAAAACATCAACTCAAATTGTTCCTTTTGTAATGACCAGCCAGAAACAGTGTTGCATCTTTTTTGGCATTGTATTCATGTAAGAAAACTGACAAGACATCAGTAGATTTATAATTGAACACATTTATGAAGAATTTACACTATTGTGGAGAGATGTACTGCTTGGATTCTTTACCTACGATAGAAATAAGCTGAAACATTTTTATGTAATTCATTTTATTATTATTTTATTATTCTTATTCAAATGTAATATTCACAAATGTAAATTTACAAATAAAACACCACATTTTATTACCTTAAAATACAATTCAATTTATTTTTGCAAGACAATAAAATACTCTACTAACAAAAATGCTGCTAGAATAATAAGTGTAAAGTTTTGGGAATGACACAAATATTAATTTCCACAAAGTTTGCTGCTTCAGTGTCTTTAGATATTTTTGTCAGATGTTACTATGGAATACTGAAGTATAATTACAAGCATTCCATAAGTGTCAAAGGCTTTTATTGACAATTACATGAAGTTGATGCAAAGAGTCTTGTGGGCCACATCCTGATGGATCATAGTCCATTCTTGCATAATCAATGCTTGGAGTTTGTCAGAATTTGTTTGTCCACCCGCCTCTTGAGGTTTGACCACAAATTCTCAATGGGATTAAGGTCTGGGGAGTTTCCTGGCCATGGACCCAAAATATCAAGTTTTGTTCCCCGAGCCACTTAGTTATCACTTTTGCACTGGAAAAGGCATTGTTCGTCACCAAACTGTTCCTGAATAAAGGTAAAATATATATATATATTTTTAAACCTTCACAGAAAAATAATGCCAAACTCGCAATCGAAAGACTGGCAGTTTAAGCAAAGAAACAGACATCGAAAGCAAAGATACGAGTAGTGTAGTACATGCAGGGAAGAGCGTAGGCAAAATGTATTCAATAGGACTGGTTGCTGGGAAAGTTTAACAAAACGGTTTTTGCATTCATTTTCAAATATTATTTTAAATAATTTGTCATAGTTTTGCTCTCGCTTGAAAATTATTTGCATACAACATCCATTCACCCATTCTCCAAAATATAATGTTTACATTCACAACTTTATTTTTCATGTTCACGATTTATTTTATTTTGAATTCAATACATATGGCATGAAATTTACCCCATAGAATATCGCCACTTACTGTTCTGGAGCGCCCCTGCCTCCCACCTATGTACTGTCTCAGAATCATAACTGTGTTCGAATACTCATACTAACCCTACTATTTGTGATGTGAATTGAGTATATAGTCTGCTTATTGGTCATAGTATGGATATAGTTATTATGCCAAAAGTTCCCGGATGTCGTACTAAATTCGCCAAAATACGAAGTATACACGCAGTGGACACTTTACGGCGTTCAGAGTTGAAGAAAATGGTGGAAAATCCAACGAGAGCGGATACAAATTAATTGCAACTAATTATGACAAATGTTAAGAAATATAAAGTAATTACTTTTCCAATAAGTCACACAAGAGCGGATACTAATTAATTGCAACTAATTATGGCAAATGTTAAGAAATATAATAAAGCAATTACTTTTCCAATAAGTTACACATTATGTTGGTGGACAATTTGTTAGCTATGCTATCCTTACAAACTGCATTGCATTACAACAGTATGTACCGGTATGTTAGCTAGTTACCAAACGTTAGTTGTTTACTACATCGAACTTGCCAGGCAGTATATTAACTATCTGCTACCCAACATTTATTGACTTGATTATTCACATCATGCTTAGCAAAGTGGTATAGTCGGGTGTGCCTTTCAATGGAGTTAACAGCACTCTCGTCTGTGTGCCTTAGCGCAGAATAACTGATGAATTGACTAATGCTCAACACCAGTTGAATATGGCCAGTGTCAGTAAATGTCAGCAAAAAAAGTAGTTAAATCGTTGCCAGCAGCACATTTACAGTCACCAACGCTCTGGATAACATTAAAACAGCCTAACCAGCTCTGCTAGGGTGAGTAAAAAAATTGTCAGAGTGAAGTGTTCTCTCATGTGTGTCTGGAAGTAGTTAGCAAGCTAGCCAACGTTTGCCAGTTAGCTTGGGTGCTTGACTGCCGTTGAAGGCTCGGATCAACCCACCTCGGCCAGAACGCGCCGAGAGCAAAACACTGAATTTGACAAACTGACAGTCTGACAACGCTCTGGATTTACGAACGCCCAGAGCGCACTCTGGCACTCCAGATTGAATTGACCCGGAATTGTAAAATGTCTAGCTAGTCATTTGTTATGCTATCAAGAGGTTGCATAGCAACAGCATCAACTTCTGGTAGACAGGCGAAGCACTAGTACCCTCAACTGAAATGATAACGTTCCTTTACAGTATTATAAAATGAACTAACAGTATGTAGTATATGCTCATTAAGTAGGTAGTATACAGTAAATGTATTAGAACACAGCTATAGCTTAAAAATGTATCAATATAAATACAAATACGGGTTCCTACAGATGCCCCCCCCAAAACATGAATTTCCTTAAATTCGCAAGAGGCTGAATGTATCTCACTAGAGAAAGCATCTAAGCGAACAAAACAGCGGCCCTAAGTAAGTATTTTAATCAGGTAGCCTAGGACAACAAAAAATAAAAGCATGTACTGTATGACAGTCATAAACCGTTTAGGCAACATGAAAGAGAGGAGGATGGCATTGGCATTTCTCTATAAATTGAGTCAACATGTTATTCTACTTGCACGAACAAGCATGCACACAGAAATCAGAACCATGGATAACCACATATTTAGCTTCGGTTGATTGGACAAAATTATTATATTTCAGTTGTCACTGTATTATACTAAGTATGGGTGATTTAGATGATGTTGACATTTTGAACTTGAAATGGTGGTGGAATAGTGGATGTGTAACAGGTTCTGCACCGGTACCTTTCTGCGTTGTGTTCTGGTGAGGTGTAGGTGGAAGTGAAGGCTATAAACACAATTCTGCTGGTTGTTTCTCTTTTAATGGCTGCATGGAATGGATACAAATGCAAGGCAAACTTTAATGCTGCCGTCTGGCCTCATCGCACTTTGAGCAAACACCACATAAAAATAAATGCATTGTAGAAAATGTACATGTTCATATTTTCAAGAGACTCACATTTCATTTTAAAAACGTTGAACACCATTACACTAATTTGCTAATAAGTGCTAAATATTTGAGTGAACTATTGTACCATTATACCTAAGGCATACTAATGAGGCAACAACCCCATTTTTGACATGTCCGGACAGGTAACAAAATGAATGACAGCTAACTAGGCACATTATTCATGAAATACAAAAACATCACATTTCACAACATACCTGCATGGAATGGATACAAATGCAAGGCTAACTTTAATGCTGCCGCCTGGACTCTCATACACAAGTATATTTGCCTGATAAAAGACGTCAGAAAACTCAAGCTGTCTGTAACGTTACCTGAAAGAGACCATCTACCGCAACTAATGCTAACGGTAGCTGGGCTAGCCTTGCAAAGTTGCAATCAAAGTTGCACTCGAAAACTATCCCCATTCATGCGAATCTATATTGCTACAAACAGTAGTGCAACAACACTAAATCAATAACGATGTCATTTTTTGCTTGTCTTTTTTTGTGCATTTGCGAACATGTGCATACATAAACACATCAAGCCTTGAGCAAACTGGGGAGTAAAAGCATGGCTCCCGATGATGACGTCACACTATTAACAATTTTTGAAAATAAATACAATAAAATAGTTCACTCTTGAAAATAGTGTAATACATCTTAAAATAATAAATGAAAATAAATGAAGGATGTTTGGTGAAATACAATACAAGCATATTTTACACCTGTTACATTCACCCCTCCTGAATTTCACAAAAATCCTGAATGCATATCAAAACAGGATATAAAGCACAAGGGACAACAAACTCTACTGAGTCACTACTGGCACATGTGAACACTAAGATCTCATCTTCGGTCTCTGCTAAACAAGCCATCCGCTGGCTGGGCAGATTCAGATGACTTCCGGCGCTGACAGAGATGGCCGCCTTGCTTCGCATTCTTAGGAAGCTATGCAGTATTTAGTTTTTTTAATGTACTATTTCTTACATTGTTACCCCAGGAAATCTTAAGTTTTATTACATACAGCCGGGAGGAACTATTGGATATAAGAGCAACGTCCACTTACCAACATTACGACCAGGAATACGACTTTCCCGAAGCGGATCCTCTGTTTGGTCCACCAACCAGGACAATAGACCGGATCCCAGCCAGCGACCCAAAACAACGGTGACGCAGGAGAAGGGGCAGACGGGCGGTCTTCTGGTCAGGCTCCGTAGACGGTCACATCGCGCACCGCTCCCGAGTATACCTCTCGCCAATGTCCAGTCTCTTGACAACAAGGTAGACGAAATCCGAGCAAGGGTTGCCTTCCAGAGAGACTGCAAAGTTCTTTGCTTCACGGAAACATGGCTCACTCGGGATACATTATCAGAGTCGGTACAGCCACCTGGTTTCTTCACACATCGCACATCGCGCTGACAGAAACAAACATCTATCTGGTAAGAAGAAGAGCGGGGGTGTGTGCCTTATGATTAACGAGACGTGGTGTGATCATAACAATATACAGGAACTCAAGGACTTTTGTTCACCTGACCTAGAATTCCTTACAATCAAATGCCGACCGCATTATCTACCATGAGAATTCTCTTTGATTATAATCACAGTCGCGTATATCCCCCCTCAAGCTGACACATCGACGGTCCTGAAAGAACTTCATTGGACTCTATGTAAACTGGAAACCACATATCCTGAGGCTGCATTTATTGTAGCTGGGGATTTTAACAAGGCTAATCTGAAAACAAGGCTCCCTAAATTTTATCAGCATATTGAATGTGGGACCCGGGCCGGCAAAATCCTGGATCAAAATCCTGGACCACAATGTCTTGCTCCCAGACAAACTAAACAACTTCTTTACTCGCTTTGAGGACAATACAGTGCCACTGACAATGCCACCAAAACCTGCGGGCTCTCCTTCACTGCAGCCAACGTGAGTAAAACATTTAAACGTGTTAACCCTCGCAAGGCTGCCGGCCCAAATGGCATCCCTGGCCGCGTCCTCCGAGCATGCACAGACCAGCTGGCTGGTGTGTTTACGGACATATTCAATCAATCCTTATCCCAGTCTGCTGTTCCCACATGCTTCAAGAGGGCCACCATTGTTCCTGTTCCCAAGAAAGCTAAGGTAACTGAGCTAAATGACTAGTCAAGTAGCACTCACTTCCGTCATCATGAAGTGCTTTGAGAGACTAGTCAAGGATCATATCACCTCCATCCTACCTGACACCCTAGACCTACTCCAATTTGCTTACCGTCCCAATAGGTCCACAGACGACGCAATCACACTGCACACTGCCCTAACCCATCTGGACAAGAGAAATACCTATGTAAGAATGCTGTTCATCGACTACAGCTCAGCATTTAACACCATAGTACCCTCCAAACTCGTCATTAAGCTCGAGACCCTAGGTCTTGACCCCGCCCTGTGCAACTGGGTCCTGGACCTCCTGACGGGCCGCCCCCAGGTGGTGAGGGTAGGAAACAACATCTCCACCCCGCTGATCCTCAACACTGGGGCCCCACAAGGGTACGTTCTCAGCCCTCTCCTGTACTCCCTGTTCACCCATGACTGCGTGGCCAAGCACGCCTCCAATTCAATCATCAAGTTTGCAGACGACACTACAGTGGTAGGCTTGATTACCAACAACGACGAGACGGCCTACAGGGAGGAGGTGAGGGCCCTCGTAGTGTGGTGTCAGGAAAATAAACTCTCACTCAACGTCAACAAAACAAAGGAGATGATCGTGGACTTCAGGAAACAGCAGAGGGAGCACCCCCCTATCTACATCGACGGGACAGTAGTGGAGAAGGTGGAAAGTTTTCAGTTCCTCGACATACACATCACGGACAAACTGAAATGGTCCACCCACACAGAAAGCGTGGTGAAGAAGGCGCAACAGCGCCTCTTCAACCTCAGGAATCTGAAGAAATTCGGGTTGTCACCAAAAACACTCACAAACCTTTACAGATGCACAATCGAGAGCCTCCTGTCGGGCTGTATCACCGCCTGGTACGGCAACTGCTCCGCCCACAACCGTAAGGCTCTCCAGAGGGTAGTGAGGTCCGCACAACGCATCACCGGGGGTAAACTACCTGCCCTCCAGGACACCTACACCACCCGATGTCACAGGAAGGCCAAAAAGATCATCAAGGACAACAACCACCCGAGCCACTGCCTGTTCACCCGCTATCATCCAGAAGGCGAGGTCAGTACAGGTGCATCAAAGCTGGGACCGAGAGACTGAAAAACAGCTTCTATCTCAAGGCCATCAGACTGTTAAACAGCCATCACTAACATTGAGTGGCTGCTGCCAACATACTGACTCAAATCTCTAGCCACTTTAAAAATAAAACATTTGATGTAATAAATGTATCACTAGCCACTTTAAACGATGCCACTTTATATAATGATTACATATCCTACATTACTCATCTCATATGTATATACTGTACTCCATCTACTGCATCTTGACTATGCCGTTCGGCCATCGCTCATCCATATATTTATGTGTACATACTCTTATTAATTCCTTTACACTTGTGTGTATAAGGTAGTTGTTGTGAAATTGTTAGATTACTTGTTGGATACAGTGAGGGAAAAAAGTATTTGATTCCCTGCTGATTTTGTACATTTGCCCACTGACAAAGAAATTATCAGTCTATAATTTTAATGGTAGGTTTATTTGAACAGTGAGAGACAGAATAACAACAAAAAAATCCAGAAAAACTAATGTGAAAAATATTGATTTGCATTTTAATGAGGGAAATAAGTATTTGACCCTTCTGCAAAACATGACTTAGTACTTGGTGGCAAAACCCTTGTTGGCAATCACAGAGGTCAGACGTTTGGTTGGCCACCAGGTTTGCACACATCTCAGGAGGGATTTTGTCCCACTCCTCTTTGCAGATCTTCTCCAAGTCATTAAGGTTTTGAGGCTGATGTTTGGCAACTCGAACCTTCAGCTCCCTCCACAGATTTTCTATGGGATTAAGGTCTGGAGACTGGCTAGGCCACTCCAGGACCTTAATGTGCTTCTTCTTGAGCCACTCCTTTGTTGCCTTGGCCGTGTGTTTTGGGTCATTGTCATGCTGGAATACCCATCTACGACCCATTTTCAATGCCCTGGCTGAGGGAAGGAGGTTCTCACCAAAGATTTGACGGTACATGGCCCCGTCCATCGTCCCTTTGATGCGATGAAGTTGTCCTGTCCCCTTAGCAGAAAAACACCCCCAAAGCATAATGTTTCAACCTCCATGTTTGACGGTGGGGATGGTGTTCTTGGGGTCATAGGCAGCATTCCTCCTCCTCCAAACACGGCGAGTTGAGTTGATGCCAAAGAGCTCCATTTTGGTGTCATCTGACCACAACACTTTCACCCAGTTGTCCTCTGAATCATTCAGATGTTCATTGGCAAACTTCAGACGGGCATGTATATGTGCTTTCTTGAGCAGGGGGACCTTGCGGGCGCTGCAGGATTTCAGTCCTTCACGGCGTAGTGTGTTACCAATTGTTTTCTTGGTGACTATGGTCCCAGATGCCTTGAGATCATTGACAAGATCCTCCCGTGTAGTTCTGGGCTGATTCCTCACCGTTCTCATGATCATTGCAACTCCACGAGGTGAGATCTTGCATGGAGCCCCAGGCCGAGGGAGATTGACAGTTCTTTTGTGTTTCTTCCATTTGCGAATAATCGCACCAACTGTTGTCACCTTCTCACCAAGCTGCTTGGTGATGGTCTTGTAGCCCATTCCAGCCTTGTGTAGGTCTACAATCTTGCCCCTGACATCCTTGGAGAGCTCTTTGGTCTTGGCCATGGTGGAGAGTTTGGACTCTGATTGATTGATTGCTTCTGTGGACAGGTGTCTTTTATACAGGTAACAAGCTGAGATTAGGAGCACTCCCTTTAAGAGTGTGCTCCTAATCTCATCTCGTTACCTGTATAAAAGACACCTGGGAGCCAGAAATCTTTCTGATTGAGAGGGGTTCAAATACTTATTTACCTCGTTAAAATGCAAATCAATTTATAACATTTTTCACATGCGTTTTTCTGAATTTTTTGGTTGTTATTCTGTCTCTCACTGTTCAAATACACCTACCATTAAAATTATAGACTGATCATTTCTTTGTCAGTGGGCAAACGTTCAAAATCAGAAGGGGATCAAATAGTTTTTTCCCTCACTGTACTACTGCATGGTCGGAACTAGAAGCACAAGCATTTCGCTACACTCGTATTAACATCTGCTAACCATGTGTATGTGACAAATAAAATTGTATTTGAATTTGATTTGAATGGGGCGGCAGGTAGCCTAGTGGTTAGAGCGTTGGACTAGTAACTGAAAGGTTGCAAGATCGAATCCCTGAGCTGACAATGTAAAATTCTGTAATTCTGCCCCTGAACAAGGCAGTTAACCCACTGTTCATAGGCCATCATTGAAAATAAGACCTTGTTCTTAACTGACTTGTCTAGTTAAATAAAGGTAAAATAAAACAAATCTAAGGTTGTTCAGGCTCGAGAACCTCCTAGACAAATACAATGCCAAGTACAGCATACAACACTCGTCTTCACATCACATTATCCTTTTAGTCCATTCTACACATCACTTAGATGTCTCTACATATCAATTCATATTCCTCAAAACAGAAGAAATAAAAATAACTTTTTAAATTAAGTTAATTAAACCATTGTGTGCTCAGTGGGATGGAGCTGGTTGGCGGTCATATTGGAAAATGTGTAGCCTAGGATTAAATCAGTAATAGCTAGGCATCATTGTTTAGACTTTCCCTAGCCTTGTGTAAAATTGGGTGTACTTATTTTGAAGGCATTTTGCGAAAATGGGTTACCTGTACCTCTTTGCTGGACGTAATGCATTCCTATGGGATTTCATATATGGTGCAATGTATTGGGAATTTCTTCATGTTAACACAAGTTATAGAATCATATTGCATATAATCTGTGAATGCTTCTAGGACATTTTCTAATTGTTCTAATGTAATATATCGTATTTAAACAGCTACAAAACTCTTCAATTCAGACAGCATTTTTGGCATATTTCTACCATTATTCTGGTAATATTTAGCTAAATACATAACATCCCTGGGCCATCATTTATCATTTTCCTCACTGTAACACACATTTTCAGTGTTTAAATTATCTTATTACACCAATTATTAAAGCCATATTATTATTATTATTATTCATTAATGGCTTTTAAAAATCACTTCAGTTCCTCCACATTTAAATGAATGTTGGCCAACTTGAAAATAGGCTGCTGTGACTGATTTTACACTAAATCTATGATGACTATAAAACTTTTCCAATGGGTCTCCATGTTCTGTGGGAAATTTGGTATAGTGAGCATTAGGGTACAATGTGATAAGGAAACACATCCCAATACTTCCTGTTCTGTCTCAGTATACCCCAAAATGCATACAGGTAGGACCTTTGACCCCCCTCCCAAGGTGGGCCCATGGAGATGTCATTAACGTTCCAATTATTTCAAACCTTATTTCATATCTCAAGTCAATAACATATCAATTGCCTGATTTTGCAAAGATTTTTCCCTGATAATAAAAAAGTTAATTTCATATCCTCAATCCTGTTGGCTCAAATAACCAATGCCAGTGATTTGTGGTTATGTTAATTCATGTTTTTTTTACTGAGTTTTTTTTAAACTTTTAACTTTTAACTTTTGCTATTCTCTTTTTGATAGTCTTCCCGATTTTGACCCGTGCCTGACTCTGGACTACTTTCCCGCCACCCTGATCATCCTGCCTGCCCTGACCTTCGGTACCTTTTCGACTGATCTGGTTTGGACCCTTTTGCCTGTCCATGACCATTCTCCTGCCTTACCCTATTGGATAAATACATATTGTAAGACTCCAACCATTTGCCTCCTGTGTCTGCATCTGGGTCTCGCCTTGTGTCATGATACATTTTCAATGTTTACTAAAAGAGAAATGAGACTCATTGGACTAAAATAACACATTTTCATTGAGTGCACACTGTGCACCCCCCTACACATTTATATAACATATTTGGTGTTCGGGACCACCCGAGGGTAATCAAAGTGTGTGTGTGTGTGTAGGTGAAAACAAGTAAAAATGAAACAAAGGTTTGTTGTGTGTCTTCACTCTGTCTTCCTCCTCCCTGGGCCTGCTGTTTCAACATAGCACCAAGAACCTGTCTGCCTGTCTCCCGCTTTTCTCGCACTCTTTAACGTTTGTAGTGTGTGTGAAACTACACAATGTCTTGTGGGAACCTGAACAATGTTATTACAATACATTATTTTGATACATTGTAAAAAATGCAGTATTTTCCCACACATTGGGGGAGAGACACAACAAATAAAAGGCTTTACACGTGTGGCTCCTTATCAGCAGCCAGGACCAGCCCATCAGCAACCAGCTCATCAGCAGCCTGCAGGACATAAAGTATTCTAATGAATTGTTCATCCCAGACACCAACCAAAAAATCATTCTGGACTGCACTAATTTGGAGGGAAGGGGTGTTTTTTTTGGAGAGAGATGGAAGGAGATGGACCAAACTCATTTACATGCATGCTTTGGGGTTCTTATCCTTGCTGGTGTTTTCAGATCCAATGGGTAATCCACAGAATCCCTGTGGGATGCAGAAACTGGCAGATAATTTTTCAGTGCAACAATGTCTCTGGAAAACTTCCACATTATTTCCAGGATTATCCATTTCGATAACTGAAACACCAGACCATCTTGGTGGCAGAGAGACAAGCTAGCTGCAATCAGGTCAGTGTAGGACAAGTATAAGGTCTAGTGTGGTGCTGTGGGGTTTTCATGAGACTGTCTACTAATAAACCACTATAAGGTCTAGTGTGGTGCTGTGGGGTTTTCATGAGACTGTCTACTAATAAACCTCTATAAGGTCTAGTGAGGTGCTGTGGGGTTTTGTAAAACAGCTTAGTTAGAGCATAAGATGAAGAAGAAGTCTTATCCACCTTTCACTCATATGGATGAGACTTCCTACCCATAAACCACTATACGGTCTAGTGTGGTGCTGTGGGGTTTTCATGAGACTGTCTACTCATAAGCCACTAACTCTAACCTTAATTGTAACCCCAACCCTAAACCTAACCCCTAAGCTTAAAATAGCCTTTGTCCTCATAGGGACTTGGGAAAGGTCCCCACGGGTGAGTTGTACTTGTTTTACTATCCTTGTGGGGATTTTAGGTCCCCACCAGGATAGAAGAACCAACACACACACACACACACCTAAAATAAAATAAATTGGTCATCAAAAAGAAAGAGGACCAAGGACCATACAATGTCTTCTTTTGAGCAACTTATTTTTTTGGGGGGGAAAAAGAGGACATGGTATTATAATTTCTTTGTACTCCCTGACGAAGGCCATGCAGACGAAACGCGTCAGAGTTTTTCAAACTTTGTTTCCATTGAACATGCCATACAAATAAAGGCATTTTAATTAATTGTATGAAGAGTGACTTGGTCCTCCGTTCTTTTTGAAAAGCATATGTGTCTTTTAGACTGACAATCATCTCCGCTGTCCATCATCAGTCAGCGGATTACTCCCATTGAAAAAAACATTGGCTTCATCTGTAATTTTAAAAAACAATAAAATAGGAGAATCTTGTAGAAGCTTTGGGAGGAGAATGTATTATGCTTTATGTTACTGTCTGTTATTTTCCTGGGTTTGACTTGATCTAATAAAGCAATTGTGTTTGAAATCAAATCAAAACTCAAATTAAAATGACCCCCACTCTACCCAGGGCTCCATGTTGATTTGACCCCTGACCTAGTTGTGGATGGCGAGTGGGCAGACCTTACCTGTGGCTCCTGCTTCTTGAGTGAAAATCCCACCTACACCTGGTACAGGGACAAACAGCCTTTGACCTACACAACTTCATTCACCAGGGTTGTAGGTTAATATTTTGATGTGAGTAGATGTTGTACTTTATCTGATAGTCGTCCTCTCCCAGTGTTTCCCTGGGCTCCCGTTGTGGGGGTGGTGGCTGTTTTGGCAACTGGAGCTCTCCTAGTCATCCTCTATGGCACACTGAAGAAAAGGTGAGTCCATTAAGATACCAGGGTTGGGCTCAATTCCATTTCAATTCCAGTCAATTCAGAACGTAAACCAAGTTACAATTCCAAATGTTCCTAATTGTAAAGTTGACGTTTCAGCTTACTTCCTGAAATGACTGGAATTTAAATGGAATTGATCCCAACCCTGCCATTAGGACACCTATGCTTTAGAGACACAGCATTTGTGTGAACAGCTTATTGTGCTTCTAAGAGGCGAGGTATTTAGAATCTAATTCAGAAATTATGGCACATAAAAAAAAATAAGTGCCTTTTACAGTGTTATGGACTGTTGATCTGAGACTACTACATTACCTTTACAGTGTTATGGCCTGTTGACCTGGGACTGCTACATTACCTTTACAGTGTTATGGCCTGTTGATCTGGGACTACTACATGACCTTTACTCTACAGTGTTATGGCCTGTTGACCTGCGACTACTGCATGTCCTCTGTCACTCTCTCCAGGAAAACCCCAAGAGGAATGGACTTTGGAGGGGAGGCACAGATGGTACCCTGTGGTAAACCGACACACATGGCGCAGCTTGATGACACGTACATGACTCTGAATAAAAGGACCATGTCTCCTGAGTATGACACGCTGGCTGTAAGTTTCTCCCTTGAAAAGAACTTTGATGATATATGATGCTTTATGACTTATGGGTTGATCACAATAATATTTCCCTTTTCCCGAAGTGTGCACAAGTTCCCCAAGTTTAAAGTGACATCTAGTTCTCTCTCTCTCTCTCTCCTTTCAGAATGTCAGAAACACTGTTGGCTGAAGACCCTATGGCTGTGACCTCTACATTAATAGGGTTAGAAGTGAACACCATATAACCTTTTGAAAATTATTAAAAAGGGTATACTTTTTTAAATGATCAAATTTCAATACAGAATACATGAAGTGTTGCTACTTGTGTGGGCTACACATGTCCAATATCATCCTATGAAGGTGTTACGGTAAAGAAAGTACCTCCCATGTTTTGGGTACTGATACAGTCACACTTTACATCTAATCCCATGTTAAGTGGAGAAGGCAGTCTCGAGCAGAGCACGGGAGCGGGGAGGGGGATTAGAAATCCTGCTCATCGCTCATGAGTAGTGCTTGCGCACCGCTCTGGCGCTCCATGCCTTTCCTACAGGAAGAAAAAAAACTGCTTTTTAAGACAGACATGGAAGCTAAGAAAGAACGAAAAATAATTACTTACTCTATATTAAGGCTATAGCCTACAAATGAATACATTGTGAAGCATTTGCGAGTGCGATACAATAGGCTGGTAGGGACATTAAACACAGCCTTTTTAACATTTCGTTGGATTAAATTATAGTCTATAAATTGTGCATATAGGATGTGACTTAATTAGAATTAAACAACAAATGACTTAGTGCCTTTGAATTAATTTTTAGAAACAGGAGTTTGGCCAGTCTGTGGCTTCTGGCTCATAAAATGGTGCCTGGAGAGCCGGCCAGCAGCGGAGAATATCCTCTCCACACTTGCAGAGCTACTGGGGATGCAAAATACCCTTTTGGCCACTCTTGCCGGACAGGACAGAGATGTATATTTGTTTTTCTATATGTACCCCTAAAGGTTTTAAGGCAAAATAACCCATTCAAAATGGAAAGCTCCTTGAACGTGGGCATATGCCAGGGCTATTGTATAAATAAAACAAAGTCACCCCTCCCTCTCTTGGTCCTCATCTTTGTAAGTCACCTTGCTTTAACATCGATGTGTTTTATCGGTTTCTTTATGAAAATATTTAGTAAACTCCATGACAGTTGGGGGCTGCAAGGGGCTGTAGCAGCACACAAGTAGACTACAAATGCATGCCCGGCCCAGCATGTACTGAGCTCTTGAAGAGAGCGCTACTTGGAGCGAAATTGGAGGGCGAGAAGGCAGGTTTTGGGAATCTTGCTCCACTCAGATACTCTGTTCTATAGAAGCAGAGCCATTGTGCCACTAGAGGGCAGTCTCCCTCCATTTGACCCTGCTTACCGATTGACATAAAGGAAGGCCCATAAGTGTCTTTCTCTTCAACTTGTTTCCACCAAAAACAAAAGACAAGTCCGAATAGCCAAAAGCCACTTTATTCATGAAACAACCTAAAAGTGACTAGACCAGGGGTATGAAGGAGTGGTACAACTCAGTAAACTGGCAGTATGCTTTCTGGTCTCTCAAAGTGGAATGCATTCTAGCAGTGTTGCTCAACTCCTGTCACAGGTCCCCCTAGGGCAGGGGTACTCAACTATTACCCTATGGAGGTCCAGAGCCTGCTGGTTTTCTGTTCTACCTGAATTAGTTGCACCCACTTGGTGTCCCAGGTCTAAATCAGTCCCTGATTAGAGGGCAACAATGAAGAATTGCAGTAGAACTGGCTCAGGTCCAGAGTGGAGTTTGATGCCCTAAGGGTTGCACAATTGTTTACTTTAGCCCAGCACTACAGTAACACACCTGCTGCAACGATCAACAAACTCTTGAGCAGTTGCGTCAAGCGTGTTAGTGCTGGGCTTTAACAAATATGCGCAACGGGGGGGCATGAGACACTACACTCCCGGAGAGTTGAGTAACACTATTAGAGCATTGGTATTGCTGCACCGGCCTGGGCAATGTAACACTACCGTAGACACCTATAGGTTACACTCAGGAACCACTGAAGCTTTAGGGGGAATTCTTCCTAGAGGTTGAGTTAGCTCATCCTGCTGGCAACACCAGGGTCATTGTGGGTTCACCTCTCAGCCCACATATTACATCAGTCATTTGGGATGAGACTAGAAAGTGTCCAATGACCACATTAAGCATACTTCCAACCAATAAAACAGCATGTTTTTACTCAAAGTGTTGGTCTGACACCTTTCAATGTGTGTAAATACCTGTTTTTGTCCCCTGATTCCCTTGTCTAACACTTCAGATACCTGTGGACTGAAATAATTAAAATGTTGCAGACTGAATAGAATGAAGGCTGTTTTGATAAGATAATCACATTTTATTTCAACCTCTTGGGAAAAAGTCTCTGGCTTCAGCTATTAACAATGTAAAGCTGGAGATATTACTCATTTGCAAAGGCCGATTGAGTTTTGGAATCATTCAGCTCAAATTCTTGACCACTAACCCACCATGCCACTTAGCATGAAACTATTGGGCATGCACTAAGGAGAATGCTAGCATGGACATTGGAACACAGCCAGAATCTGTATCTGAAATAATACCACACGAAGGACATCAAAATGGAGTCTGGCGATGAGAATTCACAATAGACATGTTCATGTGCACAACATTACTGTATAGACGGAACTCAAGCTAGTAGGACACTGAACTGAACAGCTAGCCTAAATAATTGGACATGATCCTATAGAAATGGCAACAGTATAAGGCCGTGTTCACACAAGCAGCCCAATTCTGATATTTTCCCCACCATCTGGTCTTTTGACCAATCAGATCAGCTCTTTTGCCAATAATTGGGAGGAAAGAAAAGTCTGAATTGGGCTGCCCGTGTAAATGCTGCCTAATGACACAATAGTGAGCTGTGGCCTTCGTCTGACTGGATTTTTTTACAGAAAATTAGAGATTGGTGAGGCTAGTGAGGACCAAAATACCTTCTCTATTACAACACTGCTGAGGCGTTTAAAAGACAGTAACAGAGCTAGCCACTTCTGTGTGTAAATATCAAAAAACTACCTTGGAATGCAAGAATAGCTAGCCTACACTGGCTTCTTGCAATGCAGAACACAATGGCAAAGACCAAAAACCGCTTTTTTCAGCCCCATGGTGAAAAAAATAAACAAGTTGATCATTTGGAATGTGTAGCTATCAGACTTACGCCCTTAATTAATTACTCCCCTCAGATGTTTACCACTAGGGGCAGTAAAGTGACTTTCGTATTTAAACCAACCGAAGACGACAGCTTTAAACCCAATCTATAAATCCTCTCTTCAACGCTACAACTTCTAGTTTCTTGTTACAATTGTCAGAAAACAACGTGGATAAAAAGTCACAATACTAATGGAGCAGCCAATGACAAGCAACAGGAAGTGAAGTTTCCGTTACTACGGTGACGACACTAATGACAGAAAGTGGAACTTGATTCGTTCACCATTTCAGATCCACTGTCAATACGAGAGGTAACGTGTCTCCCATGTCGTAAAGGAACTGTAGTGTGTGAGGGGGTTATTGGGATATGTGCTGTGTGTGGGGTTATAGAATGGTACAACGTCTCTGAGTGCTTTTCTTGCTCTTCTTGTTGCTGCGGTTGGTTTCCTTATACCTCCTGATCTCCCTGACTAGAGAGTAGAACGCCTCCTCCACTCCCTGAAACAAAGGAGAAACAAAAAAAGGAGAAACTTTACACTCAAATGAAGCGTGATGGAATGCAGCTTGGTCACCTTCAGTAGACTCAAACAGAGAAAATGAGTAGAATAGAACAGTGCTACCTGAATGTATCCAATAACCAAGAAGTTAGCCCATTTGTGCCCTCAAATACTGACCTGACGGCTGTGTACAAATGTGTTATGTTACCCAATACCTTTAGTGAGTCAGTTGAGTTTATTCAAATTATACACACAACAGTTAAGACCAAGGAGTCTGTCAGGACAACACGTCTCCTCTGACCCTCCCTGTTACGGACCAAAAGGCTCCTTAACAGCTTCTACCCCCAAGCCATAAGACTGCTGAACAATTAGTCAAATTACATTGACACCCCCCCTCCATTTGTTTTTACACTGCTGCTACTCGCTGTTTATTATCTATGCATAGTCACTTCACCCCTATCTACATATACAAATGACCTCTAACCTGTACACTATCTCAGTACACCCCGTATATAGCCTCATTACTGTTATGTTATAGTGTTACTTTAGTTTATTTGGTAAATATTTTCTTAACTCTTCTTAAACTGCACTGTTGGTTAAGGGCTCGTAAGTAAGCATTTCACAGTAAGGTCTACACTTGTATTCGGCACATGTAACAAATAAAGTTTGATTTGTCCAGCTTGAGGCCTAACAGGCCTGCTACAATGGACGTATTATCTCTGCAGTGTGAGAAGTAGGAGAGACAGGCTAGCGCTGCCCAGCGTCTGGCTCTTTTTCAACTTCCAGTGTAGCTGGTCCATTCCTACTACTCCCCTGTGTAGTTCCGCTGGCTGGAAAACCCACCTGTCTGGTTTTGGCAGAAGTCTCCACGAAGGGCACACCGTAGCCGCGGGCCAGCTCCTGGGCCTGCCTGCTCTCCACACTCCGACTCCCCAGGTCACTCTTGTTCCCCACCAGCACCATAGGAACACTGTCACTGTCCTTCACCCTGTTGATCTGTTCTCTGTAGAGGAGAAAGGAGGAAGAAGTGGAAAGGAAGAATAGGACCAAGAGGTAGAGTCACGTGTCAATCAAATGGACATGAAAAAAAACCCATTTAAATCTCCTAATTCCAAAGCCTCGTCTCCATTGTCAGTGACAATGCAGTTCCTCCATGTCCGCCCAGCCGGACGGGAACCCACATGGTTCAAATGATCATGTTGACTTCACGGACCGTGAGTCCTTGCATTCATAGAGCCATCTATGGATTTGAGTGGCTACAGATATCCAGCCCTCTCCCTCAGATTTAAAGCAAACCAAGTATCAGGATTGCCATTTAGCTGTTTTTCCACATTTAGAGATGGGCCTTAATTGGGGCGTGATACCTAACAGAGTCTGACAGTCAAAAAATGTATGCTAACGGAACATGATCATGACACTCCAGCGTTGTATTCTGTATTCCCAGACAGTGGCAAAACGTTTGGTCTATTGCGAAACATTTTGCAACAGAAATAGTTTACTCCAAACGGAAACCATTTTGCAATGAAAACTAGTTTATATTGGACAAATTCAAGTAGGTCCCTCCCAGTTTCCTTCTGTTTGCTTCCTAGTTTAAAACAGTTTCCGTTGCAAAACATTTCGCTAACAGGACAAACGTTTCACTACGGTCTGCGACTAATGAATACACTCCAGGTGTAGGACAGCAGTTACTGTGACAGACAGTCAGTACCTGTACAGGTGAACGTCCTCAAAGGACTTGATGTTGTTGATGGCGAACACACAGAGGAAGCCTTCCCCTGTCCTCATGTACTGGTCCCTCATGGCGCTGTACTCCTCCTGACCTGCTGTGTCCAGGATGTCCAGCAGACACGTCTCTCCGTCAATCACCACCTGCTTCCTGTACGAGTCCTAGGTTGAACATAAAGCTTAAGACCAGGATTCTTATATCCTAGAACTCTTAGCATAAATGAGGAAGAATTCAAAACAATGGGACCAGCGATGCTACTAAGCAACACCGCTTATTTTCAGAAGCTTCCACATGGAATTATTAGGTTTTTCGAACCTGGGTATATTCAACCTAGTACAAGTCCTAAAATAGGGGTGTGTTCATTAGGAACCAAATGGAAGGAAACAAGCAGAAACAGAGAGGAACTACTTGGACTTGTCCAATGAGAAAACATTGTTTTGCAATGGAAAATGAAAATAAGTCTTCTTTCCTGTTTTCGTTTGCTCTAATGCAGTGGTCCCCAACTCCGGTCCTCGAGAACCCCACAGCAGCACACATTCTTGTTGTAGCCCCAGACAAACATACCTGATTCAACTCATTGAGGGCCTGACGACTAGTTAGAATCAGGTGTGCTCGTCTGGGGCTACAATAAAAATGTGTACTGTTGGGGGTACCTGACTGGATTTGGGAACCGCTGCCCTAATGAACATTACCCAGAGACAACAGGTGGCGATTTCTAATAGACTCCTACCACCTACCCATAGGTACTGGTGTGAATCTGAATGGAAAGCAAGATCGTAACAATATGTTTGGAAAGTAATAATCCCTCCCCTTTGCCACCCTCACTCTAGAATGATTTACAATCATTTAGCTAGCAGCAGCACTTATCCTAATGATCAAGAGACTGTGGATAGATACTTATAGAACAGAATCTACATGCATATAGTGGGTTGCTACGTTTGAAGCAGACAATTTCAATCTAATTAGCTTACTATTAAAACTGCAACTCCACAACCTTTTAACCTCATTCATTATTTCCAGCACCAAACCAGTGTCTACATGTGGAAAATGACACATTTCTACATTAAAAATGATAATAAAATGACCCAATAACATCAAAAGTAAAAAACATTGATTTTCAAACACTGATTTGCGTTGATGTGGGGAGCAAGAAAATCCCTTTGGCTAGAAACTCGTTGCAAGTTTTGAAAATCAGTTTCTTACTTTTACTCTGATGTCACAGAAGCATTTTAGGAACCCTTCTTATCCTTTTTAACTACAGATCATAGAAGCGTGCCATTTTCACATGTAGACACTGGTTTGGAGCTGGCGATATAAGGGGAAAAGTGGCGGAATTGCCCTTTAATAGTCACACACACACCTGCAACTCACCTCAATGGTGGGGTCATATTCATCCACAAAGTGATTCTGGATGAGTTGGATAGTTAAGGCACTCTTCCCCACACCTCCAGCACCCACCACAACAAGCTTATACTCAGTCATGCCTAGAGAGAGTGGGAGAAAGAGAAACACGTCAACATGGTGCCATTAAAGCTTCACATAGAAATGTGTGTTATAGATCTGGCATGGGGCAGCAGGTAGCCTAGTGGTTAGAGCGTTGGACTAGTAACCGGAAGGTTGCAAGATCGAATCCCCGAGCTGATAAGGTACAAATCTGTGTAAGCTTGCTATGCTTCCCGTTCTTATGTTCTGTTTTTGCTTCTTACTTTCGGTTTCTTACACCAACTTCAAAAACAGCTGGAAATACAATATATTTTGTAACCAAAAATATTGTATTTTCTGTTATGGAAAATATATTTCACAGCGGTTTAGATGGTACAATGACTCTACACAATGACTGCTTGTTTTGTCACATTAACTGAAATTAGGAAAACTATTTACAATTTTAGCAACCAGAAAATGGCAGAGCGATTCTTGCAACTTTAATAGAACACATAGATCTACCGAACACAGAATAGATCTACCACTTAGACTAAATGAGAATGACAGACCTATAACTCACATTTCTATGTACATTGTTGGGTCACCCAAAAAGTTACATATTGTAGCTTTAAATGTTGAATCCATTTAAAATTATTAAATTGGTTGATTTAAGTACTAGTTGTTTACTTGTAAATAAGTTCTGAAATGTCTTTGTGTCTCTCAAATGTTCACACAACTGTACAGTTCAATGTAGCGACCTTAACCCAATTTCCTCAAAGAGATTTGGACCTCCTGGCGTAATGATTAATGCGTTGGGCTTTACAGTAGCTGGACCCAGATTTGAGACCTGGCTGGGGCTACCCACTCGAAATTGGCTACACTGGTGTCAGATGTGGGATTGCGCCTGTGAGGCCATCAGAGAGGGGTGTACACCTGATGAACTTGGTATAGAGAAGCATGGGACACACTCTGTAGTAATGTAGGAACCTTAACCAAACTTCAAGAGATTCTGACCTCTTGGCATAATGGTTAAGGTGTTGGCTTGACAGTCTCTAGATCCGGGTTCGTGTCCCAGTCAGGGATTGTCCAACAATATTATACATTAACTCATTTCTGAACCAAACGAGTCCTACATTTTAGGCAAATTCTATACTTTTTGCTCAAGTGTGATGAGGTGTTCCTCTTTCTGTCCAATTAGGTAAATTCTAGACCATTTCTGTACACTTGGGGGACCCCTTTTGAGTGAAGAGCACACCAAAAAGCAAACGCTCTGTATATTCTTTCAATTGAAAACAAAGCATCAATAAGGTGGGTAACACGACAAAGGAAAGAGGAAACCTGTGGCGTCTACAGTATAGCCAACAGCAAGTTCACATAATATGCTTTGGAACCGCCTACGGCCCGGAGAATTGTCTGATCATTGCAGGATATCAATCTTTATTCGCGGTCATTGCAAAAACTTGCTGGTATCTACTAGCAAAGAGGCTGGCTCTAATTTGACCCAGATCTGTATGGGAGCTAACGTTAGCTAGCATAGCATAACTAACAGACTGCGGTAGATGGCACACTAGGCAGAATACAACCACTGCATTTCAGCGATAATAATGTAGGCCTATTGCATGAGGAACATGACAAAATCAGAGCGCTTACCTTAATGTGGTTGGTCGTTTTTCACCAAACAGAAATGCAGCGTTTGAATGACAAAATGAGATTAGTGCTACATAGCCTGAAACAATTTCCTGATTGAAGCCAGTTAAGAACAAATATATGATTTTAGAAGCTGCTATGTTTGCAGCAATTGAGCCACAAATATGTCGAATCACTGTTTGCAATGAACGCGAAATATAGGCTGAATATAACCCGAATTAATTTAAAGGTAAGAATCAGTAGTAGGGGAGTAAACCTCTCTAGACTCCATTGTGGTTGAAAACCGGCAAGGCTTTCACGGCAAACGCAATCAATGGTATTGATTTACCAGCCAATACCATTGTGGTAAAGTAGACAGACAGTAGAGTCACCTAACCAGAATGGGTCTTGCGTTCTACTTTCGGTTATACCTGCCTTCAAATCAGAAACTGACCAATCAGGAACCGACTGAAAGCCTCATTGGTCGTGTCCGAAAAATAAATCACGTTCTCGCGACGCCTTGATAGTCCCGCCTTTGTACGAAGATTAACCAATCAAAGACATTGCTGCAGTGAGGTTTGGAAAGAGCGCACTCGAGTCTGATTGGCTCGATTATTTGGGTTGTTGAGTGTGCGGAGATAATTTGACCACTAGATGGAAGCCCTGTACTAGCGGCTAACCAACCGATAGGCTGTAGAAAGAGCTAACCGTTCCCGACCAAAATATACAGCATTTAGATGTCTGTGAAAATCAGACACACAGTCAAGATCGCTTTGCTCATTGCACGCTATTGACACATTTCAAGCACAAGGTTGATGGTTTCCTTAAAAAACGATATCCAAACTGACAAATTGGATGAGGATAGTATTGGGAAATAAACCTTAATGGAATACTTTAATCGATATTGGGTTTGCTGTAAGTAACGAACTGCATTAGTTAAAGAAAGGATTGGGGGTGTTAAGGTCAGTAGTGGAACCCTGACATTGATGGATCAAACTGTGTTAGAGCTCACTAAGGACTTAGGGAAACACACACACACACACACACACACACACACACACACACACACACACACACACACACACACACACACACACACACACACACCAGTCTCTCCCCCCTCACCTCCCTGCCATAACCTAGGCTGTAGCCAATCCCCTGCATCCTGCCCCATTTGTCTCTCTCTCTCTCTCTCCTACTGAGTGCATCTGCTCTCCTCACTAATCTTTGCCTAAAATCACAGAGATAATCCGGCATCCATCTGTCATGGAGGAGAGAGAGAGAGAGAGAGAGAGAGAGAGAGAGAGAGAGAGAGAGAGAGAGAGAGAGAGAGAGAGAGAGAGAGAGAGAGAGAGAGAGAGAGAGAGAGAGAGAGAGAGAGAGAGAGAGAGAGAGAGAGAGAACCTTGGGAATAGGAATGTGAATATTATGTAAAAAGTTACAAATTCCTTGTGCTATTACAATACCAATCGCTGTATTTACTACAATGTACCAGTGCTATATGACTACTGTAACCAATATGCTATTGTCTACTTAGAAAGTGATAAAACCAGAATTATTGATCAATTGTAAACAGTAATGACAACAGGGGTGTAATAATGACAACACCATTTTATATACACCTTTTATTTTACACATATACATATTTCATACATGTCATCTTTTTTCTGTGTTTTTGTATGTATATATCTGTCTGTGTTTTTGTATGTATATATCTGTCTGTGTTTTTGTATATATATATATCTGTCTGTGTTTTTGTATGTATATATCTGTCTGTGTTTTTGTATATATATATCTGTCTGTGTTTTTGTATGTATATATCTGTCTGTGTTTTTGTATGTATATATCTGCATGTGTTTTTGTATGTATATATCTGTCTGTGTTTTTGTATGTATATATCTGTATGTGTTTTTACATGTTGTTTTCCCACAGGTAATCATACGTTTCAACAAGACGGAGGAGAACATGGAAACAGGAAAGTAAGAAACCAAGACAAAAGAAACCAACAGAAAAACAACAACAACTATAGTAAGAAGTCCAGGATTGGTTGCTCAAATGTTCTGTTCAGGACACATAGAGCATACAGTCCCCCTTAGCCTCGCAAACGTACACTGTATAATATGACGGAACACCCACACCTGAAAGATAAGTTCATATTGTTAAAGACCAGTATTAGACACACATTGCACACTGTGGTGCAACGGCAACCGCACATTTTTTCCATCACTGCACTAAAGGTTAACACACAACTCAATACGCAGACAAGTTTCATCAAATGAAATAACAAAGCAACGTGTGTTCACACACTAACATCCTAAGTCATCATTACTTCTCTTGTCACACATGGACACGTTATGTGGTGCACTCACTATACCCATGGAACCATCATTACAGCATGCTCACCGCACAATGTTCCAGCACCTGCACCCGACACACACACACACGCTCACACGCACACACGCACACACTTCGGGAGAGCACTGCCTAATACATAGAAACATATAGAGAAGGGAACAGTAGCCTACATACAGTAAATATTGACTTCTACATATAAGTGCATTCAGTGATTTTGGCAAAATGCCTAAAATACTGAGAGGGTAATATGACAATAATGACAGAATTCTGGAGCACCCTTGAACTGCGTTGGAGTAACCAATGGCCTTTTCTCATGGATATAATGCCCACTTTGCCGATGCTCGAAAACATTGGACTGCTGTGTGCAACATAGGCCAGTAGCAATAGAAAATAAGCCTTGGGTTGAGTCGCAGTCATCCATACCACCCATGCTTATAAACGAAAAGCTTTAAAAAACGAGACACTTACATTTGATTTCCAGACACACCCACAAAGCCGACAGACAGCTCATGGAGACTTATTTGTTTGAAAGTAAATTACATGTAAATTAAACTCAACTGTTGAGTGAGCAACAGTGGCCCAATAAGAGTTTCAGGTTCAACAGGCAAAATGTTCTCACACACACACACACACACACACTGGAATGCTGAGCAACATCTCCAAGAAAACATTTACTTCCTGTCAAAACATCACTCCTGACTTGTCACAAAGGGTTCAGGAGCAGGAGGGAATTCTGGGAGTTTAGTTCAGGTTCTGGTCCACAATATACACACATTATCACACACACACACTTACACAAATGCATAAAATTCATATATTGTCCCACATGTGTAAATGTATGTATATACAAAAACACACCTATGACAATTTGCTAACCCTTTATCTTCCCTCACCAACATGTCATTTACCAAAACATCTCTCTGTCTCTCTCTCTCTCTCTCTCTCTCTCTCTCTCTCTCTCTCTCTCTCTCTCTCTCTCTCTCTCTCTCTCTCTCTCTCTCTCTCTCTCTCTCTCTCTCTCTCTCTCTCTCTCTCTCTCTCTCTCGACTTGAGAAAGGTACAGTATACTTAACATGGACTTAAGTCAACCTTTTTAGACTTAGGTCCATGTTTAGTCAACTTATCTCAAGTCTGAATAGGGCATTATGTGAACTCCCTCTCTCCCTCCCCTCCGTAGAGATACTGGTTGTATCCCGGAGGTTGAACATATTCTTCCGTCTTCTCCCAGTCCTGGACCCACCCAGCCCCCCCTCCACCACCCCCTCCTCCGTTGGGGCCCGCTGTTGGCTGGCTCATGGCTCCATACTGCCCCCCTCCGCCTGTGCGGTACATCTCTTCCGTCTCATTGGCCAGTTCGTCCTCGTCGATGATGCCACACTTCTCATCGCTGGTGTCCTCCTGGTCCGCCCATGGCTGCTTCTCCCCTGATGCAAAGATTCCTGGGAAAGAGCCAGGAGGATAATTCAGAATCAGGTTTGGGTCACATTAGATTCACACCTCGGTCGTAGACTATTCATAAGGCACCAAACGGAAGAAAACTGATGGAAACAGAAAGGGACAAACTGAGCATGTAAAAAAATTAATGTTAGCAAAACCTTTTGCTACGATGTGATTAAATACTTTATGTGGCAAAGTGGATTCAAATGAGTAATCACATTCTCAATTGTGATTGAATTCACATAATTGGATTCAAACATGATTTTAAATTTAATTCAGTCTGAATTCCCTTTAGGGTTCACACATGATTGATTTGGTGAAGGATTTACATCTGTCATTAATTTTGGATTCTCATGCGATGTCAGCAGAACTCAAGTTGTATTCATACATATATTGGTGATTTACATGAGCCACAGCCGATTCATTTGTGGTTCATGCTAAATTGGCACTGGATTTAGAAACCACTCACACATGGTTTGTTGATGCAATTAACCATTTGCATACAATTCACAAAGACTCCCTAAACTATAGGTTCATTGAACGGCTGGAGCATCACACAGGAACCAACACATAAACACATACCATAGAAAATCACTCCACCATAGTGAACAACTGAAGCGATGAGGAAGACACCCTGCCAATCTTCACGTGTCTGAGAGAGGGAGACAAGAGGTTTTCAGACAGAGAATAATAGAAATATAAACATGTTAGAATCATCCTGTTGACAAATTCTGTACAACAAACGATTCAAAACAGTTGAATGGTTTACAAGCAGTTTAAATCATGTCCATTGAAAGTTCATATGAGTTAGTACCAGTCTTTTTCTGCTGTCTTGCAGACGACCCATGGAATTGTCTTGACAATGAAGTAGGTAAAGCACAGACAGATCTGGGACCTGGCTATATGTTAGTCCAGGACTAGGCTTAATCTGTGTCTGGGAAACTGCTCCTCCATGTAACTGGCTAAATGTAATGCCAGTTTGATTGAACAGCGCTCTGTGTCTTGGTAATTCCCCTCCATGTAACTGGCTAAATGTAATGCCAGTTTGATTGAACAGCGCTCTGTGTCTTGGTAATTCCCCTCCATGTAACTGGCTAAATGTAATGCCAGTTTGATTGAACAGCGCTCTGTGTCTTGGTAATTCCCCTCCATGTAACTGTCTAAATGTAATGCTAGTTTGATTGAACAGAGCGCTGTGTGTCTTGGTACCTTGTGTTTGGTCATGGCGCCCACTATAAGAGGGCACACCATGCCCGACAAGGTGCCCACTCCGTTGGAAATGCCCATCAAAATGCTGGCATAGCGGGGGGCAATATCCAAGTGATTCACGTTGAAACCTGAAGAGAGATGGAGGGAGGGGGAGACAGGAGAAATGCAGAGAAATATGTTGGTTTGGCACCCAGAACCAAATCTCCAGCTATGTAACAGTCTGTCTGGAGAGACTCACCATCTGACCATGCTACAAACAACTGAAGTATGAAGCTTTCCTTATCACCAGTAGGCTGCCTAATCTAACCACAACTTTACCCAAACCCTAACCACAACATGACCTTAACCACAACATTACCCTAACCCTTACAACAACCTTATCCTAACCCTAACCACAACATTGCCCTAACCCTAAAATAAGAATCTGATTATATAGCCCATTTTTTCATAGCATGACCATCTCAACAAAAATCACTTTCAAAATCTGAAAAGGAAAGAACAGTCCTTAGGTTTGGTATTATCTTCATGACTGTTGTTACTCAGTAAACCTAACGGACAGCTTGGTATTATCTTCATGACTGTTGTTACTCAGTAAACCTAACTGACAGTTTGGTATTATCTCCATGACTGTTGTTACTCAGTAAACCTAATGGACAGTTTGGTATTATCTTCATGACTGTTGTTACTCAGTAAACCTAACGGACAGCTTGGTATTATCTTCATGACTGTTGTTACTCAGTAAACCTAACTGACAGTTTGGTATTATCTCCATGACTGTTGTTACTCAGTAAACCTAACTGACAGTTTGGTATTATCTTCATGACTGTTGTTACTCAGTAAACCTAACGGACAGTTTGGTATTATCTCCATGACTGTTGTTACTCAGTAAACCTAACGGACAGTTTGGTATTATCTTCATGACTGTTGTTACTCAGTAAACCTAACTGACAGTTTGGTATTATCTTCATGACTGTTGTTACTCAGTAAACCTAATGGACAGTTTGGTATTATCTTCATGACTGTTGTTACTCAGTAAACCTAACTGACAGTTTGGTATTATCTCCATGACTGTTGTTACTCAGTAAACCAAATGGACAGTTTGGTATTATCTTCATGACTGTTGTTACTCAGTAAACCTAATGGACAGTTTGGTATTATCTTCATGACTGTTGTTACTCAGTAAACCTAACGGACAGTTTGGTATTATCTTCATGACTGTTGTTACTCAGTAAACCTAACTGACAGTTTGGTATTATCTTCATGACTGTTGTTACTCAGTAAACCTAACTGACAGTTTGGTATTATCTTCATGACTGTTGTTACTCAGTAAACCAAATGGACAGTTTGGTATTATCTTCATGACTGTTGTTACTCAGTAAACCTAATGGACAGTTTGGTACCTGTATTGAATTACAGGTGGGACATTTCACTTCCATTCATCCAGCGAGTGGTGCAACTGAGCATTGTCTCTCAGACCTACAAGTTGACTGAAGAATACCCTAACTGATTGGTTGTTGTCACGGTTTTCTGATGGAGCGGACCAAAATGCAGCGAGGGTTCCAGTATACATACTTTATTCAGTGCAACTGGCAAAAATCAATAAACAATGAACAGACCGTAACGCAGGTGTGGCACACACAGGTACACACACAAATACAAATATAATTAATGACCCACGAACTCAGTGGGGAAATCTACAAACTTAAATATGGTCCCCAATTAGAGGTAACGAAACTCAGCTGCCTCTAATTGGGAACCATCAACGGGGTGAGTCTTCGCCTTTGGCGGCGGCTCCGGTGCGGGCCGTACCGGCCCTAGAAGATGCACTGGAAGCCCGGGACGTGGAGCAGGAACAGTACGTAACAGGCTGGGACGACACCCTAGAAGCCTGGTGCATGGAGCAGGCACAGTATGTACCAGGCTGGGACGACATCCTAGAGGCCTGGTGCGTGGAGCAGGGACAGGCCGTGCCGGGCTCTGGTTGCGCACAAGGGACCTGATGCGTTGAGCAGGGACAGGCCGTGCCGGGCTCTGGATGCGCACAGGGGGGCTGATGCATGAAACAGGAACAGGCCGTGCCGGGCTCTCGATGCGCTCAGGGGGCCTGTTGCGTGGAGCAGGGACAGGACGTGCTGGGCTCTCGATGCGCTCAGGGGACCTGATAAGTGGAGCAGGGACAGGACGTGCCGGGCTCTCGATGCGCACAGGGGGCATGATGCTTGGAGCAGGGACAGGACGTGCCAGGCTCTCGATGCGCTCAGGGGACCTGATGCGTGGAGCAGGGACAGGACGTGCTGGGCTCTCGATGAGCACAGGGGGTCTGATGCGTGGAGCAGGGACAGGACGTGCTGGGCTCTCGATGCGCTCAGGGGGTCTGATGCATGGAGCAGGGACAGGACGTGCTGGGCTCAGAAAGCTCACAGGGATTCTGGTGCGCGGAGCAGGAACAGGCCGTACTGGGCTGTGGAGACGCACCGGAGATACAGTGTGCAGAGCCGGCGCAGGATATCCTGGTCCAAGGAGGCGCACTGGAAACCAAGAGCGCTGAGTCGGCACCCTCCACCCACCCTCCAGTGCGACGCTCCCTCCGGTAAGCACGGGGAGTTGGCTCAGGTCTCCAACCTGGCTCAAACAACCTCCCCGTGTGCCCCCCCCAAAAAAAAATTTTGGGGCTGCCTCTCGGGCTTCCTTGCTCCGTACTTCTCTTCGTAGAAGCGCCGCTCTGCCTTCGCTGCTTCCAACTCCTCCCTGGGACGGTGATACTCCCCAGCCTGACTCCAGGGTCCCTTGCCATTCAAGATCTCCTCCCATGTCCCGGACTCCTGCTGACCCCACTTTTTTGGTGGGTCATTCTGTCACGGTTTTCTGATGGAGCGGACCAAAACGCAGCGAGGGTTCCAGTATACATACAGTGGGGAAAAAAAGTATTTAGTCAGCCACCAATTGTGCAAGTTCTCTCACTTAAAAAGATGATAGAGGCCTGTAATTTTCATCATACACTTCAACTATGACAGACAAAATGAGGAAATAAAATCCAGAAAATCACATTGTAGGATTTTTTATGAATTTATTTGCAAATTATGGTGGAAAATAAGTATTTGGTCACATACAAACAAGCAAGATTTCTTGCTCTCACAGACCTGTAACTTCTTCTTTAAGAGGCTCCTCTGTCCTCCACTCATTACCTGTATTAATGGCACCTGTTTGAACTTGTTATCAGTATAAAAGACACCTGTCCACAACCTCAAACAGTCACACTCCAAACTCCACTATGGCCAAGACCAAAGAGTTATCAAAGGACACCAGAAACCAAATTGTAGACCTGCACCAGGTTGGGAAGACTGAATCTGCAATAGGTAAGCAGCTTGGTTTGAAGAAATCAACTGTGGGAGCAATTATTAGGAAATGGAAGACATACAAGACCACTGATAATCTTCCTCGATCTGGGGCTCCACGCAAGATCTCACCCCGTGGGGTCAAAATGATCACAAGAACGGTGAGCAAAAATCCCAGAACCACACGGGGACCTAGTGAATGACCTGCAGAGAGCTGGGACCAAAGTAACAAAGCCTACCATCAGTAACACACTACGCCGCCAGGGACTCAAATCCTGCAGTGCCAGACGTGTCCCCTGCTTAAGCCAGTACATGTTCAGGCCCGTCTAAAGTTTGCTAGAGAGCATTTGGATGATCCAGATGAGGATTGGGAGAATGTCAGATGAAACCAAAATAGAACTTTTTGGTAAAAACTCAACTCGTCGTGTTTGGAGGACAAAGAATGCTGAGTTGCATCCAAAGAACACCATACCTACTGTGAAGCATGGGGGTGGAAACATCATGCTTTGGGGCTGTTTTTCTGCAAAGGGACCAGGACGACTGATCCGTGTAAAGGAAAGAATGAATGGGGCCATGTATCGTGAGATTTTGAGTGAAAACCTCCTTCCATCAGCAAGGGCATTGAAGATGAAACGTAGCTGGGTCTTTCAGCATGACAATGATCCCAAACACACCGCCCGAGCAACGAACAATAACAAAGTATTGAGATAAACCTTTGTTATTGACCAAATACTTATTTTCCACCATAATTTGCAAATAAATTCATAAAAAATCCTACAATGTGATTTTCTGGATTTCTTTTCCTCATTTTGTCTGTCATAGTTGAAGTGTACCTATGATGAAAATTACAGGCCCCTCTCATCTTTTTAAGTGAGAGAACTTGCACAATTGGTGGCTGACTAAATACTTTTTTTCCCCACTGTACTTTATTCAGTGCAACTGGCAAATACACAATGAACAGACCGTAACACAGGTGTGGCGCGCACACAGGTACAAATATAATTAATGACCCACAAACTCAGTGGGGAAATCTACAAACTTAAATATGGTCCCCAATTAGAGGTAACGAAACTCAGCTGCCTCTAATTGGGAACCATCAACGAAACCAACAAAGAAATATACAACATAGAACAAACCCCTGATCACGCCCTGACCAAAACCACCAAAAAGCAGCCAAAAAGGGCTATCTATGGCCAGGACGTGACAGTTGTTGTCTTTCTCCAAAGTGAATTGACCAATCAGATTAGCACAGAGGCGGGAGATGACACCCATACCCTTGCATCACAAAGCATTCATCACTGAGGATTCTACCGATACTCATGCACAGACAGTGGACACATTCCAGGCTGACTACACTTCAGACACATGATCTCACAATTCCTGGATAGGTGTTTAATAGCTAACCACATACGTATGTCATCAACAGAACATCCTTGACAGTTCAAAACAAATAGATCATTTATAATTAATTGATTTGAGGTACTCAAAGCGTTTTACATAGTAAGGGAGAAACTCACCTCATCCACCACCAATGTGTAGCACCCACCCAGTCCTAAAGTCTGTTTGTTTGTGGGAGAGAAAATCTTTCATGTTCTTACCTGAGATGGCAAATCCACTGAAGCCCACAGCGATGACTAAAAAGGAGATGGCCATGACCTTGGTGTGAGAGTATCCCACCACCAGCAAGAAAGTGGCCTCCATTCCAAACCCTGGTGACAAAACAGGAACCACAACTAAACATACTAAAATCACCACCAACAACAAACACGAAAGATCACAATATGGAAAGGACCCTACCCTTTGACTCTAATGTTTGTCCTGGTATTGGGGGTGGGGGTGTTGATCACCATTTAGTTTTGCACTCTGTGACAATACAAACATAGGTTGTGTGCAGAGGCATATATTTAGAGAGTTGGGACAACTTTTAGAATTTTTCGCCCCAAAATGTATATATTGCAACTTTATCATTAATGTCTTGTCCCAGTCGTGTTTGTTGACTGGATGATTTTAATTTGCCCCTTCTGTCATGCCCATGCCCTGTGCCAGTGATGTGATGATGATGATCCTGTGTGGCTCAGTTGGTGAGAGCAGAGCGTTAGAAATGCCAAGGTCATGGGTTCAATTCCCACAGGAATCGTGTATGTACAGATACTATAATGTTTGCCCTCACTGAACTGTAAAGTTGTTCTGGATTAAAGAATCTACCATTTGGCACATATTATATCCTTTCTGTTTTTAATGTAACAATTATAGAACGTTCTGCATTCCTTCTGTTTTAAATAACAATTGGAGAACATTCTGCCTTCCTGTTTTTATATAACACTTAGAGAACATTCTGCATTCCTTCTGTTTTTATATAACACTTAGAGAACGTTTTGCACTCCTTCTGTTTTTATATAACACTTAGAGAACAATCTGCATTCCTTCTGTTTTTATATAACACTTAGAGAACGTTTTGCATTCCTTCTGTTTTTATATAACACTTAGAGAACGTTTTGCATTCCTTCTGTTTTTATATAACACTTAGAGAACGTTTTGCATTCCTTCTGTTTTCATATAACACTTAGAGAACATTCTGCATTCCTTCTGTTTTTATATAACACTTAGAGAACGTTTTGCATTCCTTCTGTTTTTATATAACACTTAGAGAACGTTTTGCATTCCTTCTGTTTTTATATAACACTTAGAGAACGTTTTGCATTCCTTCTGTTTTCATATAACACTTAGAGAACATTCTGCATTCCTTCTGTTTTTATATAACACTTAGAGAACGTTTTGCATTCCTTCTGTTTTTATATAACACTTAGAGAACGTTTTGCATTCCTTCTGTTTTCATATAACACTTAGAGAACATTTTGCATTCCTTCTGTTTTTATATAACAATTATAGAACGTTTTGCATTCCTTTTTATTGGTTCGATTGTTTTATTCTTCCCCTCTCTGACACACATAGGTTGTGTTGGGACGTTGAGCTGACGTTGAGCTAACGTTGAGCTAACGTAGTTCTGGCACTGAGAGTTACCTGTCTCCTGTTCTGTGAGACTGCTCTCATTAGCAGAGGGGCCAGTGATGCGTACACATCATGCTTGTGTTAGCGCAGTCCCAGCTGTAGAATCAGCAGTTTGATCCAGGCTAGCGCACCACTACCACTAGCTCACAGCAGCAGAACATGTCTATGTGCTGCGACCGTCATTCACCATGCTCTCTCAGGCACTTTAATACTGCTTTTACACACATGCTGCCCTCATGAACAAGCTGCCGCCACAGTCACACACTTTATTTTACACTCACGTGCTGCTACACACACACAATCACACATTGTCGTCATTAACGGTTTGGGCCTACTATTGCTCTCTCTCTCTCTCTCTCTCTCTCTCTCTCTCTCTCTCTCTCTCTCTCTCTCTCTCTCTCTGCACTCTCTCTCTCTCTCTCTCTCAATTCAATTTCAATTCAATTTCAATTTACGGGGGAAAAGGAAACATTTGTTTACATTGTCAAAGCAAGTGAAATAAACAGTAAACATTACACTGTTCCAAAAGTATAAAGACATTTCAAATGTCATATTATGTCTATGTGCAAATAGTTAAAGTCAAAATGGAAAATAAATATAGGTTGTATTTACAATGGTGTTGGTTCTCTCTCTCTCGGGATAATTATGTATTTTATTCTTCTCTCTCTCTCTCTCTCTCTCTCTCTCTCTCTCTCTCTCTCTCTCTCTCTCTCTCTCTCTCTCTCTCTCTCTCTCTGTCTCTCTCTCTCTCATAACTACAGGATCTTCATTTGAGCCAGTTGGCTACAGAATGAAATTAATCCTGCAGCAAAAGGAAATGTGAATTATTATGTGGATTAGAATTCATGAACATTTTTTGAAAGGTTGAATCTGAAATTACACTACAAGTTTTATATGGACTGTATTGTAGAAAAGTTATCCTGCAACACGACCCACCCCTCTCTGCCTCTGTCTCTCCCTCCCCCTGCTCAGCTAACACCTCTCTATTTGCCCTCCCTATCACTCCACTCTACCCATCCTACCTCCTCTCACTCTCCACCCACTTTCTCCCCTGCTTTTCAATTCAAGTCAACTCAAGGGCTTTATTGTCATGGGAAACATATGTTACGTAACATTACCAAAGAAAGTGAAGTAGATAATAAACAAAAGTGAAATAAACAATAACAAATAACAGTAAACATTACACTCACATTACACTTGTTCTAAACATGACACTTGTTCTTCACTGGTTGTCCTTGTGGCAACAGGTGACAAATCTTGCTGCTGTGATGGCACACTGTGGTATTTCACCCAGTAGATATGGGAGTTTATCAAAATTGGGTTTGTTTTCGAATCTAAGTTTCCCTTAAGTACAGATCTAGGATCAGCTTCCCATCCCCCAATCCTAACTTGAACCATTAGTGAGGGAAATCCAGATCTGTGTCTATATAGGGTCACCGTGGAGTGGCCTCTCACCTCCACAGTTCATGAGCTTCCTGACGTTGGTGGTGGTCATGATGTTGTGTGTTCTAAGGTAGTCGGCCAGCTGTCCCTCGATGGGCACAATGATGGTCATCACCAGATGTGGCAAGGCCGACACCATCCCCACCTGACAGAGAGAGAGAGAATTCACAAAATGGGACAAACATCAAATTGAGACTCTGCATGCAGAATTCTGCAAAAACATCCTCTGTGTACATCTTAAAACAGCAAATAATGCATGCAGAACAGAATTAGGACAATACCCCCTAATTATCAAAATCCAGAAAATAGTTGTTAAATTCTACAACCACCTAAAAGGAAGCGATTCCCCAACCTTCTATAACAAAGCTATTACAAACACAAACATACCCCACAGATCCCCAGGACAGCAACACAATTAGACCAAACCGAATCATGAGAAAACAAAAAGATAATTACTTGACACATTGGAAAGAATTTACAAAAAAACAGCAAACTGGAATGCTATTTGGCCCTAAACAGAGAGTACACAGTGGCAGAATACCTGACCACTGTGACTATGTACAGACTCAGTGAGCATAGCCTTGCTATTGAGAGAGGCTGCCGTAGGCAGACCTGGCTCTCATGAGAAAACAGGCTATGTGCACACTGCCCACAAAATGAGGTGGAAACTGAGTTGCACTTCCTAACCTCCTGCCAAATGTATGACCATATAAGAGACACATATTTCCCTCAGATCCACAAATAATTCCAAAACAAATCCAATTTTGTTAAAGTCCCATATCTACTGGGTGAAACACCACAGTGTGCCATCACAGCAGCAAGATTTGTGACCTGTTGCCACAGGAAAAGTACAAACACCATTTACAGCCCATATTTATGTTTATTTATTTTCCCTTTTGTACTTTTTTGCACATCAATATAACACTGTATATAGCCATAATATGACATTTGAAATGTGTCTATTCCTTTGAAACGTGTGAGTGTAATGTTTACTGTATTTTTTTTATTGTTTATTTCACTTTGTTTATGATCTATTTCACTTGCTTTGTCAATATAAATGTATGTTTCCCATGCCAATAAAGCCCTATGAATTGAACTGAATTGAGAGAGAGAGAGCGAGAGAGGACCAAATTTAACCCGCAGACCACCAGTTGTTTTTCTCTGGGCTAGGGGATAGGGGCTAGGCTAGGGGATAGGGGCTAGGGGCTAGGTAACAGGGGAAAGGGGTTAATTAGTAATTAAAACTCTGTCTCACCTTGCTGATCTCGAAGCCAAACACTTCTTCGAAGTAGGCCGGCTGGCTGATGAGAAGCAGGTAGAAAGTCCAGCTCCTGCAGAAGTTGGCTACGATAATGGCGTACACCGGCATGGACGTGAAGAATGCTCTCCACGGGGTTTTGAATTTCTGCAACAAGGAGGAATGAGAGATGGTTGTGCTCACAGTCCTCACCGGTCCTCACCGGTCCTCACCGGTCCTCACCAGTCCTCACCAGTCATCAGACAGCAAAATAGCGGCAGGTGAAATTATAGAGGGATGTGGTGTGTGTGTGTGTGTGTGTGTGTGTGTGAGAAAGACAGTGCAGTTTATTTGAAATAAAATGGTGTGTGTCGTGCGTCTGTGTGCGTGCGTCTTTGTGCTTACCTGTAGAGGATTGGCAAAACCTGCTGACTCTCCGATGGCTTCCTCGATGTACTTCCTCTCCTCAGGGGTGATAGTGGGGTGGGCTGCCGGGCTTTCATACGACACCAGGATCCAGAACAGATACCATGCTATCCCAAAACTGCCTGGGAGAGGGAGGGAGAGGGAGAGAGAGGAGGAGAACGGTAAAGGGGAGAGAGAGGAGGAGAGAGGTAGAGAGATAAAGAGGAGAGAGAGAGGAGGAGAGAAGTAGAGAGGTAAAGAGGGGAGAGAGAGGAGGAGAGAGGTAGAGGTAAAGAGGAGAGAGAAAGGAGAGAGGAGGAAAGCAGTAGAGAGGTAAAGAGGGGAGAGAGAGGAGGAGAGAGGTAGAGAGGCAAAGAGGGAGAGCAAGGAGGAGAGAGAGAGAGGTAAAGGGGGAGAGAGGAGGAGAGAGGTAGAGAGGCAAAGAGGGAGAGAGGAGGAGAGAGATAGAAAAGTAAAGAGGGGAGAGAGAGGAGGAGAGAGGTAGAGAGGTAAAGGGGGAGAGAGGAGGAGAGAGGGAGAGAGGTAGAGAGGTAAAGAGGGGAGAGAGAGGAGGAGAGAGGTAGAGAGGTAAAGGGGAGAGAGAGGAGGAGAGAGGGAGAGAGGTAGAGAGGTAAAGAGGGGAGAGAGAGGAGGAGAGAGGTAGAGAGGTAAAGGGGGAGAGAGAGGAGGAGAGAGGGAGAGAGGTAGAGAGGAAAAGAGGGGAGAGAGAGGAGGAGAGAGGTAGAGAGGAAAAGAGGGGAGAGAAGGGTAGCGAGAAGGGTAGGAAATGAGAAGGGTGGGGTAGGGAGAAAGGTAGGGTAGGGAGAATGATCTCTACAGTACACTACAGTGATGACACGTTTGCAAAAGCATAAATTGTGTCAGTTTGTCATTGTCACAGAAAAAAACCCAGCAAGCTCTTATTGGACCCATGTCTCTACCTTTCTCCTCCTATGAACTGGTGCTATATCGCTAGCTACCCAAAGGAGGCTAGCACTGGCTAACTGAGTAGTCAGCATACCACTTTCAATAGTCTGGGCTACTCACACTGGGCCATGGGCAGTAGGCAGCTGAGCAGGGACCACCCACTGTAAGCTTGCTGGGGTTTTATCTTATGGGACCTGTATGGTGATGAGACAGTTAAACTCAGTACTGCCAGGTTGGTTTTACTCACCATAAACGTAGAAGACTGAAGGCCACCCTACATACTGAACCAACACCCCAGCAAGAGGCATGGCCACCACAGCTCCCGCATAGGAACCTGTGGCACAAAGAAAGAGCAAGACACAGAAATATGGTACATTGATGTTTCTATTGTTGTTGTGTAACACCTCCGTCAGGCCAGGTTTGAACACCTCAGCACCCACAATCAAAGTCAGTAGTAATAGCTAGCTAGCTAGCTCACGCAATATTTGGTTCTGGGTTTCGAGATTACTGTTGATGTTTATGCAATCCAACAACGGTCCATTACAATCCAACAACGCTCCACTACAATCCAACAACGGTCCATTACAATCCAACAACGGTCCATTACAATCCAACAACGGTCCACTACAATCCAACAACGGTCCACTACAATCCAACAACGGTCCACTACAATCCAACAACGGTCCATTACAATCCAACACCGGTCCACTACAATCCAACAACGGTCCATTACAATCCAACAACGGTCCACTACAATCCAACAACGGTCCATTACAATCCAACAACGGTCCATTACAATCCAACAACGGTCCACTACAATCCAACAACGGTCCACTACAATCCAACAACGGTCCACTACAATCCAACAACGGTCCACTACAATCCAACAACGGTCCACTACAATCCAACAACGGTCCGCTACAATCCAAGAACGGTCCATTACAATCCAAGAACGGTCCACTACAATCCAACAACGGTCCACTACAATCCAACAACGGTCCATTACAATCCAACAACGGTCCGCTACAATCCAACAACGGTCCACTACAATCCAACAACGGTCCACTACAATCCAACAACGGTCCATTACAATCCAACAACGGTCCATTACAATCCAACAACGGTCCATTACAATCCAACAACGGTCCACTACAATCCAACAACGGTCCACTACAATCCAACAACGGTCCACTACAATCCAACAACGGTCCATTACAATCCAACAACGCTCCACTACAATCCAACAACGGTCCACTACAATCCAACAACGGTCCACTACAATCCAACAACGGTCCACTACAATCCAACAACGGTCCACTACAAATCTCAATCTGATTTAGGTAAGCATAATTTGAAAGCGCCTCAAATTTAAGCTCTTGTCAGTGACCAAATCTGCCATTTTCATCTCTCATACCTAGACCCTGGAGTGTAAAGGGCTACATACACTTCCTGCAGCTGAGAATACATCAGTGGGGGCTGTTGAGGGGTGGACGGCTCATAATAATGGCTGGAACGGAGCAAATGGAATGGCATGTATTTGATACCATTCCACCGATTCCGCTCCAGCCATTACCCCAAACCCGTCCTCCCGAATTAAGGTGCCACCAACCTCCTGTGGAATGCATACACACAGTATGTAGGAAGACAATGTGCTGCACTAGATTTATTTGGGATGTTACCAGTAGGAACTTTACTATAATGTTGAGGTTGTTTATAAACACATCTTAGCTACCCTCTTGATAAGAACATCAAGTAACATCACTAATGGTTTCACCCAGTAATGTGTAGAGTAGTCTTTATTATCCCCGGGGGGAAATTCATTCATTCATTGTGTGGTTTAAGAGAGAGAAAATGGGAGGGAGAGAGTGAGAGGATGTTCAAATCCATTTGTTTTAGTATCTTACCACAGAATGCTGTTGTGGCCAGTCGACTTCTCTCTAGAGGCGGGGCCCATTTGGCCCAGATCCCATGACATGCTGGGTAAGATACGCCCTATAGGGAAGTAATGAAGTGATGCACACAGTAAATATCCAGACATAATATTCAACACACGCGCGCACACACACACACACACACACACACACACACACACACACACACACACACACACACACACACACACACACACACACACACACACACACACACACACACACACACACACACACACACACACACACACAGAGAGAGAGAGACAGATGCAGTCTAAGCACCTCGACAAGGCCTTGGCATATCCTGACTAGTATGACACAGCTGTAGTGTGTGCGAGCAGCAGATGGAATCAGCATGTTGAGAGTGGATGTGGCCACTATGGCGAAGCCAAACACGCTGAAACACACCAAGACAGAAACAGTCAGAGACAAACACAACCAGGCTTCATTTCAACCACTGAGAGCGATAGAGACCAGGGTTCATTACGGGTCAGTTTAATTTTCAATTTAGTTTAATTCAGGAAGTAATTATTGGCACATATTTTCTATGAAGATAAAATACTTAAATTCTATAAAGATTTAAATTAATGAGCTGGTTTTCATTTCATTTCCTAAATTGACTGATAGAAACATGTAATTAATTCCTGAGAGAAACATCTTCATTCCTGAGAGAAACATTGTGTTATTGATGAGACTGTCCCAAGCTTTGTAGCAGTTCAAAATGTCGGAAATCCTTGAATATAAGGGCTCCGTCTATACTTCGTTAGTAAAAATGAATACATAACTTTTTGATTGAGGCAACATCTGCAGCCATAGTTTAGTAGCCAATGTATACTGTTCTCCTAGTTTATGAACCGCTTATAAATGTGTCAAGCCAACTGAGTGGCCTTGTGGTAGGACTGTACGCCCTGAGATCGGAAGGTAGGGGGTTCAATCCCCGGCCAAGTCATGAATGGGACCCGATGCATGTCTACTTGGCCCTCTGCATTAAGGAGATAGATGGAGACTAATGTCTTGTCCAGGAGGTGTACTTGTTCATCAAGCTGCTTCACGCTACAGAAACAAGAGATAGACTCCTGTTATTATGAGGCTACTACAGTGAGGGAAAAAAGTATTTGATCCCCTGCTGATTTTGTACGTTTGCCCACTTACAAAGAAATGATCAGTCTATAATTTTAATGGTAGGTTTATTTGAACAGTGAGAGACAGAATAACAACCAAAAAATCCAGAAAAACGCATGTGAAAAATGTTATAAATGGAATTGCATATTAATGATGGAAATAAGTATTTGACCCCTCTGCAAAACATGACTTAGTATTTAGTGGCAAAACCCTTGTTGGCAATCACAGAGGTCAGACGTTTCTTGCAGTTGGCCACCAGGTTAGCACACATCTCAGGAGGGATTTTGTCCCACTCATCTTTGCAGATCTTCTCCAAGTCATTAAGGTTTCGAGGCTGATGTTTGGCAACTCGAACCTTCAGCTCCCTCCACATATTTTCTATGGGATTAAGGTCTGGAGACTGGCTAGGCCACTCCAGGACCTTAATGTGCTTCTTCTTGAGCCACTCCTTTGTTGCATTGGCTGTGTGTTTTGGGTCATTGTCAAGCTGGAATACCCATCCACGACCCAATGCCCTGGCTGAGGGAAGGAGGTTCTCACCCAAGATTTGACGGTACATGGCCCCGTCCATCGTCCCTTTGATGCGGTGAAGTTGTCCTGTCCCCTTAACAGAAAAACACCCCCAAAACATAATATTTCCACCTCCATGTTTGATGGTGGGCATGGTGTTCTTGGGGTCATAGGCAGCATTCCTCCTCCTCCAAACACGGTGAGTTGAGTTGATTTTGGTCTCATCTGACCACAACACTTTCACCCAGATGTCCTCTGAATCATTCAGATGTTCATTGGCAAACTGCTTTCTTGAGCAGGGGGACCTTGCGGGCGCTGCAGGATTTCAGTCCTTCACGGCGTAGTCTGTTACCAATTGTTTTCTTGGTGACTATGGTCCCAGCTGCCTTGAGATCATTGACAAGATCCTCCCGTGTAGTTCTGGGCTGATTCCTCACCGTTCTCATGATCATTGCAACTCCACTAGGTGAGATCTTGCATGGAGCCCCAGGCCGAGGGAGATTGACAGTTCTTTTGTCTCTCTTCCATTGAGAACTGTTGTCACCTTCTCACCAAGCTGCTTGGCGATGGTCTTGTAGCCCATTCCAGGCTTGTGTAGGTCTACAATCTTGTCCCTGACATCCTTGGAGAGCTCTTTGGTCTTGGCCATGGTGGAGAGTTTGGAATCTGATTGATTGATTGCTTCTCCCTTTAAGAGTGTGCTCCTAATCTCAGCTCGTTACCTGTATAAAAGACACATGGGAGCCAGAAATCTTTCTGATTGAGAGGGGGTCAAATACTTATTTCCCTCATTAAAATGCAATTCCATTTATAACATTTTTCACATGCGTTTTTCTGGATTTTTTTGTTGTTATTCTGTCTCTCACTGTTCAAATAAACCTACCATTAAAATTATAGACTGATAATTTCTTTGTCAGTGGGCAAACGTAGAAAATTAGCAGGGGATCAAATACTTTTTTCCCCTCGCTGTACTTCATGTTATCATAACACTACTGTTATTAGAAGTTGTTTGGGGACAAAGGAGACAAAGGAGTAGGAAATATAATGTTTATTATAGTAAAATATAATGTATACTCTAGTAAAATATAATGTAAACTCTAGTAAAATATAATGTATACTTTAGTAAAATATAATGTATATTTTAGTCAAAATAATGTATACTTCAGTAAAACATCATGTATACTTTAGTCAAATATAATGTATACTTTAGTCATATATAATGTATACTCTAGTAAAATATAATGTATACTTTAGTAAAATATTATGTATACTTTAGTCATATATAATGTATACTCTAGTAAAATATAATGTATACTCTAGTAAAATATAATGTATACTCTAGCAAAATATAATGTATACTTCAGTCAAAATATAATGTATACTTCAGTCAAAATAATGTATACTTTTGTCAAATATAATGTATACTCTAGTCAAATATAATGTATACTTTAGACAAATATAATGTATACCCTAGTAAAAAAGAATGTATACTTTAGTCAAATATAATGTCTACTTTAGTCAAATTTAATGTATACTCTAGTAAAATATAATGTATCCTTTAGTAAAATATAATGTATTCTTTAGTCAAATATAATGCATACTCTAGTAAAATATAATGTATATTTTAGTAAAATATAATGTATACTTTAGTCAAATGAAGCCTAGTAGTAATAAAGTTGCCTCCGACACGTTTGAGAAAAGGTATTGACATACAATAAGAAAATACGTCAATCAATACAGGAATAATAATCCTAAAGCATGCTAAAACATACATACTTGTTAGCTTTATATTTTTGACACATGAAACCTCAAGGAATCTGTGTGACAATGTATCGTAAAATGTACTTACTTGTTAGCTTTATATTTTTGACATATAAAACCTCCAGGAATCTGTGTGACAATGTATCCCCAGAAGAAGGACCCGTGGATCATCCCCACGGTCTCTGGATCCCAGCTGAACTGTGCTGCCTAGGGGGAGAGAAAGAGGAGGAGAGACCATGGTTGTGTTCATAAGGCACCAAACGGAAGAAAACCATCTGGGAGCAAGTGACTTTTTACAATAAGAAACCCTCATTTAGATTTTCAGTTGCAGAACATTTTGAAGCCTTTTTTCATTACGTGCCCTAATGAACATAACCCATGATTATGGATGTGTAGCGGCGTGGGATCGTTAAATAATGCTTGAGTGATGAGAAACCTTGCCTGAGACCTGAAGACTTGTGTTAGCTTCCCAAGTACCTTGATAAAGGCTACACTTCAAAAGGTGCTGATTGTGATTATAAAGAAGTATTTTCAAGTCAACGTACATTGTCCAATGACAGTATTCTTCTTCCTCTGCACAAAAATATAGCTTGGACACACTCCAACCTCAGCGAGGTCAGAAACAACCGGAAGCATCTGGTTTTCATTGAGACAGTATCTTCAACCTAGCTTGCTTTTCCTCTGAAAAATGGATGTGTGGACTCCACTCAGGTATTTATTTTACACCTGCTACGATAGGTTACACACACTGTGAGCCTCCAAGCCCAAAGTTACAACCTTTGTTTTGGCCTGTAGCCAGCCCTCCCCCTAACCTGACCTGACCCAAACCCTCCTCTTACCACAACACTAGCTAGCAAGGTTATTTGCTACCATTCAGACAGCGAAGAAAGTAGAGAAGAACCCTCTTCAAGAAAATGGTTCCTTGAGTAGAAAGAGTGCCACATAGAACCATCGGTCATTTCAAAAAGCCTCCCTTTTCAGACATTTACATTTGAGTCATTAGTGCAGAAAGTAATAGTAAGTAAATGTTTTCCTCAATAAAGCAGACAGTCATAGCAAGTAAATGTTTTTCTCAATAAAGCGGACAGTCATAGTAGGTATATGTTTTCTCAATAAAGCAGACAGTCATAGTAAGTAAAGGTTTTCATCAATAAAGCTGTCACGATCTCCTTGAGTGACGGACCAAGGCGCAACGAGGTATCCAGTATACATTCTTTATTAAATAACGTAACTGGCAAAACAATAAACAAAACGAACGAAGAGCGTAACGTTGAACATAACAAGTAAAACCAACAAAGCTATGAACAAACAATAACCCACAAAACCCCTCTGAAAACTACAAACATATACACTGCTCAAAAAAATAAAGGGAACACTTAAACAACACAATGTAACTCCAAGTCAATCACACTTCTGTGAAATCAAACTGTCCACTTAGGAAGCAACACTGATTGACAATAAATTTCACATACTGTTGTGCAAATGGAATAGACAACAGGTGGAAATGATAGGCAATTAGCAAGACACCCCCAATAAAGGAGTGGTTCTGAAGGTGGTGACCACAGACCACTTCTCAGTTCCTATGCTTCCTGGCTGATGTTTTGGTCACTTTTGAATGCTGGCGGTGCTTTCACTCTAGTGGTAGTCTACAACCCACACAAGTGGCTCAGGTAGTGCAGCTCATCCAGGATGGCACATCAATGCGAGCTGTGGCAAGAAGGTTTGCTGTGTCTGTCAGCGTAGTGTCCAGAGCATGGAGGCGCTACCAGGAGACAGGCCAGTACATCAGGAGACGTGGAGGAGGCCGTGGGAGGGCAACAACCCAGCAGCAGGACCACTACCTCCGCCTTTGTGCAAGGGGAGCACTGCCAGAGCCCTGCAAAATGACCTCCAGCAGGCCACAAATGTGCATGTGTCTGCTCAAACGGTCAGAAACAGACTCCATGAGGGTGGTATGAGGGCCCAACGTCCACAGGTGGGGGTTGTGCTTACAGCCCAACACCGTGCAGGACGTTTGGCATTTGCCAGAGAACACCAAGATTGGCAAATTCGCCACTGGCGCCCTGTGCTCTTCACAGATGAAAGCAGGTTCACACTGAGCACGTGACAGGCGTGACAGAGTCTGGAGACGCCGTGGAGAACGTTCTGCTGCCTGCAACATCCTCCAGCATGACCGGTTTGGCGGTGGGTCAGTCATGGTGTGGGGTGGCATTTCTTTGGGGGCCGCACAGCCCTCCATGTGCTCGCCAGAGGTAGCCTGACTGCCATTAGGTACCGAGATGAGATCCTCAGACCCCTTGTGAGACCATATGCTGGTGCGGTTGGCCTGGGTTCCTCCTAATGCAAGACAATGCTAGACCTCATGTGGCTGGAGTGTGTCAGCAGTTCCTGCAGGAGGAAGGCATTTATGCTAAGGACTGGCCCGCCCGTTCCCCAGACCTGAATCCAATTGAGCACATCTGGGACATCATGTCTCGCTCCATCCACCAACGCCACGTTGCACCACAGACTGTCCAGGAGTTGGCGGATGCTTTAGTCCAGGTCTGGGAGGAGATCCCTCAGGAGACCATCCGCCACCTCATCAGGAGCATGCCCAGGCGTTGTAGGGAGGTCATTCAGGCACGTGGAGGCCACACACACTACTGAGCCTCATTTTGACTTGTTTTAAGGACATTACATCAAAGTTGGATCAGGCTGTAGTGTGGTTTTCCACTTTAATTTTGAGTGTGACTCCAAATCCAGACCTCCATGGGTTGATAAATTTGATTTCCATTGATAATTTTTGTGTGATTTTGTTGTCAGCACATTCAACTATGTAAAGAAAAAAGTATTTAATAAGATTATTTCATTCATTCAGATCTATGATGTGTTATTTTAGTGTTCCCTTTATTTTTTTGAGCAGGGTATATGGTTCCCAATTAGAGGTAACGACACTCAGCTGCCTCTAATTGGGAACCATTTCCCCAACATAGAAATACAACACCTAGAACTAAAAAACCCTTCACCAAAAAGGAAACTAAACACGCCAGCCTAAAAACTCTGGCCTGGACATGACAGTACCAAAGGCGCGGACTCCGAAAGTCCATGGGGGTCTTGGGTGGGTCTTTTCCTTCCAGGTGGTGGCTCCGGTGTCGGCCGTGCTGGCTTGATGTCACGCACCGGAGGCCCTGGGCTATTAGCCGGAACTCTGGTGCAAGGAGCAGGAACCGGCCGTGATGGGCTCACGACGAGCACTGGGACTCTGGTGCGAGGAGCAGGAACCGGCCGTGATGGGCTCACGACGAGCACTGGGACTCTGGTGCGAGGAGCAGGAACCGGCCATACTGGGCACCCTCTCTGGAGGTTCCGGACTGGGGACCCTCTCTGGAGGTTCCGGACTGGGGACCCTCTCTGGAGGTTCCGGACTGTCGAGGCGCACTGGGACTCTGGTGCGGGGAGCAGGAACGGTCCGTGATGGACTCATGACGCACACTGGGACTCTGGTGCTGGGAGCAGGAACGGGCCGTGCTCGGCTCATGACGCGCACTGGGACTCTGGTGCGGGGAGCAGGAACGGGCCGTGCTCGGCTCATGACGCGCACTGGGACTCTGGTGCGGGGAGCAGGAACGGGCCGTGCTCGGCTCAAGACGCGCACTAGGACTCTGGTGCGGGGAGCAGGAACGGGCCGTGCTCGGCTCAAGACGCGCACTGGGACTCTGGTGCGGGGAGCAGGAACGGGCCGTGCTGAATCCACAACACGAACAGGGATCCTGGAGCGTGGAACTGGGACAGGACGTACTGGATCCACAACGCGCACAGGAGACCTGATGCGGATAGTCGACACCACCCCTCCAGGCTGCACACTCACCCTAGCCCAACAGATGAGTGGCGCTGGAATTTCGCGCACCGGCCTATGCATGCGCACTGGAGACACCGTGCGCAATACTGCAAAGCAAGGCGTCTTACCAGTGCGATGCTCCTTCCAACGCTCCCTCCAAAGAGCACGAGGAGTTTGCTCAGGAGTCCCTCCTGAACCGGCCAACCTCCTCATGTGCCCCCCCCCAAAAAAAAAAAAGTTTTCTGGGGCTGCCTTTCGGGCTTCCTAGCCAGGCGAGTTCCAACAAACTTTTCTCTCTCCGGATTCCATGCTCCATATAAATCCTCACACCTGCCGCTGCTTCCAGCTCCTCTCTTGGACGGCGATACTCTCCAGGCTGGGTCCAGGGTCCCCCTCTAAACAATTCCTCCTCCCAGGTCCAGTACTCCCGGTTCTCTCGCTGCTTGGTCCTTATATGGTGGGTTATTCTGTCACAATCTTCTAAAGTGACGGACCAAGGCGCAGCGAGGTATCCAGTATACATTCTTTATTAAATAAAGTAACTGGCAAAACAATAACCAAAACGAACGAAGATCATAACAATGCCCATAACACGTGAAACCAACAAAGCTATGAACAAACAATAACCCACAAAACCCCTCTGAAAACTACAAACATATATATGGTTCCCAATTAGAGGTAACGACACTCAGCTGCCTCTAATTGGGAACCATTTCCTCAACATAGAAATACAACACCTAGAACTAAAAAACCCTTCACCAAAAACGAAACTAAACACGCCAGCCTAAAAACTCTGGCCTGGACGTGACAAAAGCAGACAGTCTTAGTAAGTAAATGTTTTCCTCAATAAAGCAGACAGTCTTAGTAAGTAAATGTTTTCCTCAATAAAGCAGACAGTCATAGTAGGTATATGTTTTCTCAATAAAGCAGACAGTCTTAGTAAGTAAATGTTTTCCTCAATAAAGCAGACAGTCATAGTAAGTAAATGTTTTCCTCAATAAAGCAGACAGTCTTAGTAAGTAAGTGTTTTCCTCAATAAAGCAGACAGTCATAGTAAGTAAATGTTTTCCTCAATAAAGCAGACAGTCATAGTAAGAAAATGTTTTTCTCAATAAAGCAGACAGTCTTAGTAAGTAAATGTTTTCCTCAATAAAGCAGACAGTCATAGTAAGTAAATGTTTTTCTCAATAAAGCAGACAGTCTTAGTAAGTAAATGTTTTCTCAATAAAGCAGACAGTCTTAGTAAGTAAATGTTTTTCTCAATAATGCAGACAGTCTTGGTAAGTAAATGTTTTCCTCAATAAAGCAGACAGTCATAGTAGGTATATGTTTTCTCAATAAATCAGACAGTCATAGTAAGTACATGTTTTCCTCAATAAAGCAGGCAGTCATAGTAAGTAAATGTTTTTCTCAATAAAGCAGACAGTCATAGTAGGTATATGTTTTCTCAATAAAGTAGACAGTCATAGTAGGTATATGTTTTCTCAATAAAGCAGACAGTCATAGTAAGTAAATGTTTTCCTCAATAAAGCAGACAGTCTTAGTAAGTAAATGTTTTTCTCAATAAAGAAGTCAGTCTTAGTAAATAAAAATGTTTTCCTCAATAAAGCAGACAGTCATAGTAAGTAAATGTTGTTCTTAATAAAGCAGACAGTCTTAGTCAGTAAATGTTTTCCTCAATAAAGCAGACAGTCATAGTAAGTAAATGTTTTCCTCAATAAAGCAGACAGTCATAGTAAGTAAATGTTTTTCTCAATAAAGCAGACAGTCATAGTAGGTATATGTTTTCTCAATAAAGCAGCCATCAGCAAAGTCAGAGCCACAGTCTTAGAAAAAAAGGTTCCACAAGGGTTCTTCGGCTGTCCTATATAGGAGCATCCCTTTTGGTTCCATATAAGACCGTTTTGGGTCCAGGTAGAACCTTGGTTCTACCTGGAACCAAAAAGAATCACTTTCCAAATGGGTTTTACCTGGAACCAAAAGTGTTCTACCTGGAACCAAAAATGATTCTTTAAAGGGTTTTCCTATTGGGACAGCCGAAGAACCCTTTCAGGTTCTAGATAGCACCTTTTTTCTAAGAGTGTAGGAAGAAAATAGAAGTGTGAGTGTGAGTGCCAGAACAGTGTGCCTCACCACCAGGACCTCCTTGTTACCCTTCCAGACGGTGTGGTCGTTGACCATGCTGACGATGGCCACGCCCAGGTTGCAGCGGATGCCGAAGGAGATGCAGAAGCCCAGGCCTGAGAGGATGGCGATGATGTAGCGACGAGGAAGGCCGAAGCAGGTGCAGTCCACCACGGGCATCTCCTTCTCCTCCACAAGCTCTGGGCGGCCCTCGGCCGAAAGCTCGATGGTCTCGCCATTGGGCTGACGCTTTTCTAGGATTCTGGTGAAGAGCAGAGGGACAAAGTTAGTGGCAATAATAATAATTACACATGGTATTTATGTAGCGCTTTTCAAGGACCCAAAGTCGCTTTACAATTTTATAAAAGAAAAACAAGAAACTGAAATTTTGTGAGAATTGAATAGTGTTAGAATTGAACCCTGTGGTGCTCCTGTGTGGCTCAGTTGGAAGAAGGAGAATTGTGCTAACAATGGCAAGGTTGTGGGTTCAGTTCCCATTGAATGTTTTTTTATTAAACAAATTTTTTCTTTAACCTTTATTTAACTAGGCAAGTCAGTTAAGAACAAATTCTTATTTACTACGACGGCCTAGGAACAGTAGGTTAACTGCCTTGTTCAGGGGCAGAACGACAGATTTTTACCTTGTCAGCTCTGGGATTCGATCTAAAAACCTTATGGTTACTGACCCAACACTCTGACCACCAGGCTACCTGCCTCTAACCACCAGGCTACTTGCCTCTAACCACCAGGCTACCTACCTCTAACCACTAGGATACCTGCCTCTAACCACCAAGCTACCTGCCTCTAACCACCAGGCTACCTGCCTCTAACCACCAGGCTACTTGCCTCTAACCACTAGGCTACCTGCCTCTAACCACTAGGCTACCTGCCTCTAACCACCAGGCAACCTGCTTCTAACCACCAGGCTACCTGCCTCTAACCACCAGGCTACCTGCCTCTAACCACCAGGCTACCTGCCGCCCCTCTAACAACTAGGCTACCTGCCGCCCTGAATCACATAGTATACTTCAAATGTATGCACTCGCTGTACTGTAAGTCTCCTTGGGTAAAGGCGTCTGTTAGTGTCATGTAGTGTTAATAAGCAGGGAGAACGCGGACCTAACCAATGCAACAGCCAAGTCAAATTTCCATTGATGTGTCGAAAGGACACCTTTTTGAAAACCAACGTGCTTGTAATGTCGACAGGGTCAGGGTCATCTACATGTTTACTAGGGTTTGGCTCAATTGCCTTTTCAGTTCAGTCATATCATGAATTTCAGTTTGAAGCTAGAGATGACTACATTACCATTTTGTGAAGGGCCTGGGAGGTCGTAAGCCCGGCCCCGCCCGCACACAGGTGTTTCCTATAACCACCCCGGCCGTGGTAAACAATGAACATCACTGATGCTGTGGATAGCGTGACTGCCTCACAGCCAGAAGGTTGCATGTCCGAGTCCCGGTTGGGCTACCCCCACTGAATTTAGTAGTGTGTATTGGCAATCCATACAGACTGCATTAACATGACCCTAGCTATGTGTACACATGGTTAAGAGATCAAGCAAACATTTCACATAGATTTTCTTTCCACAGTCTTATTGTGGTATAGGGTTTAGTGATCATGATGCTTGATGTGCTGTCTCTCCCAAGCTTACACACACACACACACACACACACACACACACACACACACACACACACACACACACACACACACACACACACACACACACACACACACACACACACACACACACATATGTTAAGGTCATCTCTGAATCAGCAACTCCCCCTGTGTGGGAGCATCTGTTGTTTGCCTGGTCCCTAGGTGGGTGGGTACCAGCTATGGCACATTCCCCCAGTGTTCAGTCCTTCACAGTAGCCTATACCTGCTGCTGCCCTGGCACTGACCACTCTGTCACACACACACACTTTGGACAGTAAAGCGCAGTTCAGTTCAGAGTCCAAATCGGCTGAGTCGTGATAGTCCGGCGTCCCATTGTGACATCAAATCAAATGACATTTTATTTGTCACATGCGCAGTGAAATGCTTACTTACAAGCCCTTAACCAACAATGCAGAATTTTCGATCTTGCTCTGCGATCACCATCTGCAGGGAACGCACAACCCGACCATGCACCTCCCCCAAGTTCTCAACCAAAGCGCCTCCGCGTACGTAGCTCCTATTCATTTCAATGTGATGACGGTTGCAGAAATGGCTTCAGCCACGCTGAGAATTCAAAAAGTATGAAAGCCAACGGTCTAATATTCTAGAACACTGCTGTGCGGACCATTTTTGATAAGAGCTTAGCCCTTCTGACACTGTCCACTCTGTCATACACACACTGGCACCAGCACCCACCCACACAGATCTGGGGTGTCTAATCAACTGTGGAGCCGTGTATCCACGGTAAAGACATAGCCTGCCATACAGAACCTTGGACCTTGATAACAAAACCACCATGATCATTATTATTGGAGCGTGAATGCGCACGCACACACACACACACACACACACACACACACACACACACACACACACACACACACACACACACACACACACACACACACACACACACACACACACACACACACACACACACACACACACACACAATCACAGTATATATGCAATGGCTAATTTCAAAGAAAGAGAGAGACAGAGACAGAATATGAGAGAGAGACAGAGAGGGACAGAGACAGAATAAGAGATGGGTTGTGTGTGTGTTTATGTGTGTGCGTATGTATATAGGTGTGTGTGTGTATAGGTGTTTGTGTGTGTGTGTGTGTGTGTGTGTATGTGTGTGTGTATATAGGTGTGTGTAGGTGTGTGTGTGTGTGTATCAGTGTGTGTTTTAGTGTGTGCTTGCATGTGCATGCATGTGTGTGTGTGTTTGTACAGGGTCACACAGGAGCTCACATGTTGTCTGGTTTCCATGGAGGATCCAGATACTCAGTGAGGTAGACAAAAGAAGCCGGAATCACTGCTAGGAGTCATTGGGTTCCAAAGAGTTGATTCATTGTGAATCAGTCTGGACTACATCAAATACAATGTCTAAATGATAAATGGCGCCGGAAGAAATGGCAACCGTTTTACGGGCGCCTAACCAATTGTGTGCCGAATACAACACCTGTTGTATTCGGCGCACGTGACAAATAGACTCATCCTTTATTCAAATCAAGTGATTTAGATATTCTCCCTTTCTCTATTTTTCTACCATAAGTATGAACACACACACTGAACAAACACACAGACACACACTGAACACACACACACACACACACACTGAACAAACACACAGACACACACTGAACACACACACACACACACACACACACACACACACACACACACACACACTGAACAAACACAAACACAAACACACAGACACACACACTGAACACACAGAACACACACAGACACACAATAAGCATTTCACTGTTGTATTCGTCGCATGTGAAAAATACAATGTTATTTTAATGAACACAAATACACACCACACACATGCAAGTCCAACTCTTAGATTGATTAAATATTAATATATTTTGGGGGGAGATTAATTATTGAGTTATCCCCGTTCTAATATTCTCTGTCTTTCTCTCTCTCTCTCTCTCTCTCTCTCTCTCTCTCTCTCTCTCTCTCTCTCTCGCTGTCTATCTGCACTAAAAAAAAATATAAACCCAACATGTAAAGTGTTGGCCCCCATGTTTCATGAGTTGAAATAAAAGATCCCAGAAATATTTTCTAGATGCACAAACAGCTTAGCTGAACTGTA